>JAQIWR010001292.1:0-14350 GCA_034695945.1 Glomeris hexasticha
ATTTTTTGTGGCATTAGCTCAGTTAGGGTGAAAGTTTTCAGGGTAGGTTCCAAAACCTTGTCAGTTGTCCTTTAATGGACAAAAACAATTCATTTTTGCAGAAAATTAATTTCATTTGCATATATAAATATCATGACCATGTCAAAAAATCACGGCTTTATCAGGAATTCATGACCATTTTCAATAATTCTGACTTTTTATCCGGAGTATCGGGTTAGTGGACACCCCGAATAATTTACGCGCCGTGTTTCGTTGGCTACAGTTTTATTGTATACCTGAATTACGAGAGCATAAAACAGCATTTTGTAATTTTACCATATGCAGGGGCTTTTACGAGGTTATCGCCATTTTCCCCCTGGCCATTAACCTCAGTTTATGTGAATTTTACGAAGAATTAGTGCAAGTCGCATACACACTCGAATTTTTCCTAAACTTCCACAGCTAATTTCAATGGAAAACATCAACTTTCAGGGAGAAACTTCCCTCCAGCATGTTACCGATACCAAGACCACCACGGTCAAACTCACCGCAGGTAGACTTGCTTGACGGCCAGAGCCGCGTTGGAACACCTTTTGGGAAGGCGAAGAAGCCGGAGGATGTTATCCCACTTGTGGCCATCGTTGACCTTAGGGGAAAAGTAGAAACTAATCAGCCGGTGAAATGAGAGTTGCCGGTTCACGGTTGGTGGACGTATGGGAACGAGAAGGTTACGCAGACGGTATACATGGCTCGTACACCGCATCCAAATCCTGCGCGAGTCGGGTTCATTGGCCCGAGTCAACGAAACCGAACTGCGTCCCTGACCTAGCGAGATTGGCAGACAGAAAGATACACGCTCTCTTTCCTCTTTCTGTCTCTCAATCTCTCCAACCTGCCACATACAAACCAAACCAACCTTCATCCATCCTCCAAGAGCTGTCACCTGCGTGTACAACATATGCAGGTCCACTGGTCGTCCGTTGATAGTGGGAACACACCGAAAAGGAGTCCTGAAAATAATAATCAAACAGTATTTTAATCCCATTATTCGAACAGCAAAACGTCAACTTGGGGTCAAAACTCGTTGTACTAATTCATACAGTATTTTGGAAAGTTTTAAAATTATACCAATTGATTATACTTTGGCAAGAGTGGATGGCTAGTTTCAATGATTCCACTTAAAAAATTAATTATGTAACACCAATGTTGTCACATTTTCACCTAATTCTGGTCGAATTGCGAACAATATATTTGTTGTGCACAAAATATTACTGTTTTTCTGTGGATTTTTACCAAATAATACATTTTGTGCACAAACTTTATCCCATGGGCAGCTTCAAATTGCTTTCCGATATCAAAATTTCTTGTTTTTCCTGGCTGTACATTCAATTATTCTGCTTCAAAACGTAATAAAACTGCAAATTCAACATTACATCTTTACACAACTCTTCCACAATCAACTAGCATTTCATAATTTCAAGCAAAATCTACCAAATTTCCTTTATATTTCATAAAATCCACAAATTTTTCACCAAATTTCATTACACATCTGGAGCCACATTTCCATGTTTTTCATTCAATCTGTAAGCCTAAAGAACCTATATTGCAAGTCGTCAATTGTTTTGAATTGAGTTATCTCAAGTTTTGACTGCATTCAACGCTCATTTTACCCTCTATTTTCATGGAATTGTTTCAATTCCCTGATGAAAGCGTTGCGGTCTCTGTCATCCGAATAGGGGCATCCACCTGCGAATTGTCTTCTGCTTGCCATCGTTGCTGATTCTTTACAACTCGTTGCACTCCTCCTTTGGATGTCGCTTATAATCCGCACTACCTTTCGACCGAATACGGATTTATCCGTCGCGTTTTACCGTGCGATTTGCGGCATTTTGTGCCCAGTGTTGGCGCCGTTATGTCCCGGACGTTTGACCGCCGCGTTGCGACCAGAAAAGATCGGTGCGGCGTTGCGTCGGTTCGCGGTGCCGTGCGCGGCTCACGGCCGATCGAGCGTCGTCGATGGCGGCAACAGCAACAACAACACGCTCCTCGCAACCGTCACCATTGTTTCCGGGCGTCGTATTCCACTCGCAACGGCCCGTAGCTGCTCAGCGTCATCACCGTTTTTCAAGCTGCTGCTTCAAGATGGCGGCACTATAGCGGCTGAAAGCTGCACTTTGGGCGCGCTAAACGCCAAAAATCGCCAAAGGTGACAACGAGCGGACGATCGAGCCGAAGCCGCCCCTTTTATCAATCGGCTTCCCTCTAGCTTTGCTAGCATGAGAGGCGAGGGCGACGCACGACGCCGCCAAAAAACACCTAGAGACGATGCAGCCGATACGAGCCGAGCCGGCGAAACGTCATCAAATTCCACGAGTTGAGACGGAAGGGTGATATCCGTCCATCCAACGCCTCAATTGCAACGATCGCCGATCTCTTTTAAAAAAGATGCGTGCTGGAGAACGATCGATCGATCGGACGGCAATAGTCTCTTTCTGGCCGCAACCTTGACCCGCGATTGACCTCGACGGTACGCGCCCGAGAACCACTCGCTTGCGTTCATCGGACTCCCGCGACTGTTAACCGCACCTGCACCGCTACCGCAACCGCTATCGCTGTTCCGCATCAAACACCGCAAACTGAACGCATGGGCGCCGCCATCTTGTAGGATAAACTGTTATGCACCAATTGCGTTCATTGTTACTGAAATTTTTTTCAAAAAAAAGACAATTGGAATGGCAATAAATTACTGTTTTTAATATTTCATTGTGTGAATATTTTGGATACGGATGTAAACACTAGAAGTTCGACATTTTTGCATTTTTCGACCAGTTTTCGTTACGCGCGAATCATGGGAGGCGCGCTCATTTGTGGATTCCAATAACATCCAATACCAAAGTCTGGCAATGCTCGCCCAGTTCGGTTATCACCGGTTATCGCATCAAGGAGTTTGGTCTCAAAATGGCGCCTACCGTAATGAGTTGCTTATGGGCGTGGCGCACTTCCGTTTCCGGATGCGATGGATGCTTTTCCAAATGGCGTTCTCATTTAGATTTTGCACAGGATGCTTTCGTGAATACGACTCAGTTTTAAGAGTGCAAGATCTTGGGCAAGATGAATAACTCGCAAGACGCGGTTGCCAAAAGTTGCCACGAACGGCAACTTTCGGGTTTGTTCAAACATTTTGCGTATTATTTAGCATTCGATCGCTTCGAACATCTGCCGCTTAGGCCTATTTTCATTCGTATTTTTATTACGTCACTCGTTTCTGTGTGTTTTTTGTTGACAGCTGCTTCTGTTGAATTTTTATATACGTGTTTTATTTGGATTATGTACCGTCTACTATTATGGTACAACTGCCACCTTGCAATCAAGTTTGCAATATGTTTCAATTTCCCTAAAAACCGGAATAAATATAGAATCTTGACAGAATCTATAGAATCTTGGATAGAATGAATACTGCGTATATTTCTAGTTATAAATATGCACAGCAAGCCAACAAACTTCAGAAACTTCCATCTGTCAATCAGGTAGATATTATTTTGAGGAATGGGAAAATCATAAAGAAAATTTTAAATTCTGTATGACCTTGACCCTAATTCAGAGATAATCCATTTTATAATCAACCATATACATTTATTGCAGTCCAAGGTATTACAGTCTACTTTCCCAACAAAATTAATAAGAAACAATTTCCGATAATTGTCCCACAAAAAAAATAATTATATAATTGGTGTATTGTGCAGAAACTTTGATTTCTCTCACATTTCTTTGGGCTATTGTATTGTGTTTTATGTTTTGCTTTTTGTTTTGAAAACCCGATCAGATGAATCTCATAGCAGCAGTTTATCGGACTGTCACGATTACGAACCTCAGCTGGAGTTTGATGACACAGAGCTTGAAACTGGTAAGACCATCCACACAAGAAAATTATTCAGGGACTGGCCAGTCACTCAATCATTTCCGCATGATTCAGTTTACTCTTTTACTGCACGCCATTTTGTTCATACATTTGTTGCTGTTTAAGTTCACGCGTCCATATTGTCTGGATTGGATTTTGAGAATATGACATTAACCCGTGATGGTTGTTATTTTTTGACAGATATTGGGAAAGAAGAGCCTACAATTGACGACTACCTAGAGTCACCGGTTTCTGATGGTACAATCGAGGAGAATTTCGAAGAGGAATTGGGAATCGCTGCGGAGGCTGCGGAAGAAGTCAGGGAAGCCGAGGAGGAAGATGATTTTGCGGACATCGCAAAACACGGTGTTGTGGAAGTTGCAGGTAATGTGTAATTACAGTGCTACATACACAATGTACCTAACCAAGATACGAGTGGATGATTGCATTCCAATATCTTTAACAGGTGATGACAGTTATGGCCGGAAGGTAATCATTGTTTCAGCCTGCAAACTTCCTTCCACTGCAAACTTCAAACATGATAGGTTTCTCAGGTACAAACAACAAAAGCTTTGTCTACTAAACTGGAATTTTGATATCACCCTTGAAATCCTGGAAAGTTTATGATTTTGTCAGACATTTTGAATTTTTGTACCATGGGGTGGAATAATTACGAGTCGATTCAATGTAGAGCAGAAAATATTTCCACAACTCAACAATTGTAGGTCTTATTTGGACCAAATGTTTCGACAGAAGTGTGTCATCATCAGGGTTAAAAGTAGACCAATCTTAATCAGCTAAAACGAAAAGGAAGGGAAACAACCAAAATTACGCTGTAAATAAGACCTACAATTTATGAGTTGTGGAATTATTATTTTTCTAATTTACATTTTGAATTTGCAACCTAATAACTAATATCAGTCAGGTTATTTACTCTTAATCTGGAAAAATTGAGTAAATTTCCCTGATTATCCTGGAAATAAAACACTCCATTTGGTTGATTAAAGTAAAAATTGTACATTTCTTTACTCTGTTCTTACAGGTACTTGATGTATACTCTTGACCAATATGTGGAGAATGATTACTCACTAGTCTACTTTCACCATGGGCTAAACAGCAAGAACAAACCATCACTGGGATGGCTGTGGCAAGCGTACAAAGCTTTTGACAGAAAGTGAGCTACTTTCATTGAATCTAATAAAATTGAACCAAGTAATGAAATTCCAATTGCTCAACACTAGGTACAAGAAGAACCTGAAAGCATTGTTTCTAGTCCACCCAAGTGGCTTCATAAAATTTGTCTATCAAATCTTCCGACCGGCAATAAGGTGATAATGAACTTTTGGGTGTAAATTCGGTCCATAAATTCCAATATTGTCTGAAATACTAGTTCAATTTTGCAGTGTCAAATTTGGACGCAAAATTATGTACGTCAACTACCTTAGCGAACTGAGGCAACATCTTATAATGGACCAGTTGTACATCCCGGAAGCAGTTTTAGCGTAATCAACAGTGCTATTCTTACATTAAAAAGATTGGTTGCTATTTTATACATGTGAAATGTACGCACGCATGCAGATATGACAAACAGCTGATGAGCAAGAACCCGCGTTTAGCTTCGCCGCAAAGCGTAATGACATTCCATATGCCCTTGGATACGCAGCAGTTTAACGTTTCACTGCAATTGTTAGTATTCCCATACATTTTTACCAGTAAGGTATTACATTATATTATACAAATTGAGATGCATCCCTTTAATTTTCTAGCATAAAGGAACATAACTTCGGGGATGTGATACCGAACCTGGTCCGGCGATGTGTTGAATATCTTCAAAGTCCTGATGGTACATTTATTTTGCACACATGTTCCTCACTCAATATATATATATATATATTAACAAAAATAAATTGATTTGTATGATTTGTAGTTTTGGAAACAGAGGGTTTATTTCGTCGATCTGCTAATACAGTAGTTGTGAAGGAAGTGAAAAATGCCTTTAATGGAGGTAAAAAGTATATATATGATACAGTGGTGGCTCGGTTTACGATAGTATCTGGTTACAGAATTTTTGGGTTACGAAAGAAAATTTGGATGAATTTTTGGAATCGATTGATTCCGTTAACCGAGGCACCACTGCAGATGTCGCGGGACCTCATGATGTTCATTAAAACCAACTTCCCATATGTTGCTACTGTAGGGTTAGAAGTGGATTTTGTTCAGCTTGGAGATCCACATATCGCCGCTGTTCTGCTGAAGCTCTTTTTGCGTGAACTTCAAGAGCCATTATTAACGTTCGATCTGTACGGTGATATAATTGGATTTCAAAGTGCGTTGATTGGAAATGTGTGTGCGAGTAACTTAGTTCGTTCTCAGAAAATACAAATTGCATTACTTCATCCAGGTCTTTCTAAGATCGAGAAAGCAGAAGTTTCCCGAGCGCTTATCTTGCAACGGCTTCCAGAGGATAATTACATATTATTAAAATACATTGTTGAATTTCTAGTGAAGGTAAAACAACTTGTGGGAATATATAGGGAAATTTGGCCAGTATGACACATGCAAGCGTTTATTACAGGTGATTGAAAGGAGCGATTTGAACAAGATGAATGCCTCAAACCTTGCCATTCTTTTTGGCCCAAACCTAGTCTGGTCGCAAAGGGACCAAGCCACGCTGTCTTCTATGGGACCGATCAATTACTTCACTGAATATCTGCTCACGCACTACGACAATATCTTCACAAAATGAACGTAATGATAAAGAAGTTCAGATTTTATTTTATATTACCCAAAGCCGTGACGTTTACGCTGAAAAGTTGTTTAATTTTATTTAGTAATCTCTAGCTGCACTAAATTTAGCAAACTCTTTCGCGAGTATAAATCATAATTTCCATATTATTACGTACAAATAATTTAACTATGTGGCACATTTTTGCAGGCATGTGCATGTTCTTAAATGCAAAAGGGAAATGACATATCTTGTTTGTGGATCAATTTCATAACGCAAATCCACATTTGTAAAGAATTTGCACATGCCATGAAGTGGAGATTACTCTGTTCACCTATCCAAAGTATAAAATTGTTAGCGTATTTTTTATATATCTTAGAATAAGTTTCACTTGCACTGTATTGTATTTTTAAAGTATCTATATTAATGCAAAGGAAATATTCAAGTCAAATATTACAGTATATATATATTGCTTTCTTCGCTTGCGGTGAGCGTGAAGATGTTTTACTAAATGTTCTTCGAAAACAGTATAACTTCCTTTAACGACTAAATCCATTAATATTATCTCTCCCAACTACCAAAGATTATCTGGGCTGTTGGTATAAATTAGGGAAATTAGATTAACTCGTTAAAGAAGTTTACTGTGTTGCGTACTCTATTGCTAGGGTACTTGGAAGCATTTAATATCGTTATCAACAAGATGTAATATGTATTTCTTGTTAAAAAAAAAAATGTTTCTTTAACCACAGCTTTGAATATTCGTTTATTTGTTTTGTTGCGCGTTCACAGGGTCTATTTTCTCCATATAAGGCTGTGTTTCAAATTTTCGACGTTTTGGGGCTTGATATGATCCCATACCTCCTGCAGCATCAGCTTCTTCCTGTGTATATTGACCATTCTCCAGGTCTTTCAGTCTCCTTTTGTGAGCTTTTCCACGGAAATGTTCGTTTAGTGCACGGTTATCGACGAAATATCGCCTATAAAACAAAAATGGGATTTTTAACAGGGTCGACCTTAATGTTTATTAATTAATTTGCAAGGTGCATTCCATATTACAGATTGTATGTAAATTACTGTGTTTTATATACCTACCACGTGCAACATTTTAATGTGCATACCAAGTGCTGTGCATACTAATACATAAATGAAGTCGATTTACATGGATAACCTTGAATGTATAGTAATAAGAATGCCATCCCTATTGGAAAAACATCACATGATGGTGCGCCACAACACACTACGGTGATTGTCCCATGTGAAGGTTCCTGATGGTCTGTGATGTTGGTTTATGGTGGTGTGTGATGGTTGGCAATTCCAGACCACGTGGTCGGGTCCCATTCACCAGCATGGACCATCACGTGATGTGTTATGGCGCACCATCATGTGATGTTTTTTTTCCAATATGTGCATGATATATTTACGCGCAATGTAGGCAATAAAATTGTGCAGCTCCGGCAACATCGTAATCCACTGGTTGGTTCAGCAACTTAGTGGCATTTTCCGGTTCAGTATCCGCCTCAATTTCGTCCAGATCCTTCGTTTTCCTCTTCGTTTTAAACTTTTTGCTAGCATGCTTGTGCCTGTAAGCCGACATCTTGGTATCGTACAAGGTAGGTATATAAGTGATGCCGGCAGAGGGCGCCAGCGGCCAGCATCTGGTGCGACCCCTAGCGGTATTTTGCAGAGCTAGTGTCTACTAACGCGCAGTCTGTGTCCATTCGGTGTCGCAGAAGCAATTTTCGTCTAACTTTTATAGCCTGTAATAAGTGATCATCACCTTGGAATTGCTCAACAATGGAAGAACCGTGATCACCATTAAATTAGTAGGAAACACCGTACTTTAACGAGCCATCCTTGTTGACAAGTGAAGGTGCTCACCATCAATTTCCTGCTTAGTTTTAAAAAAATCCGAATCATTAGGCCTAAAATTCTCCATTTTGGTCCATCTCTCATCTCTACAGCTTCCATCTCGCTAATCTGCCAGCTGGAAAAGCGATATAATCCGGTGAAAACATGTTGTTGCCGTGGTTGGTGCTACTGTTAGGTCAGTGTTTTCTATGCTTTGGAGGATGGTTTTCAAATTCAAACTGGAATTTGGGTCAAAACAGAGGTAATCTATAAATTCATATACCACCTATACTATGTAGTGCAACAATTAGGCCAAAGAAATAAATTTATATGGTTAAAATGTAATACAAAAACATTAATATGTAAGTATTTTTAGATGACAAGGAACGCTGGAATAACGGAGTGATAGATAAAACACAGATGATGCTGGACTTGATGAACACAGTGCACATATGATAAGCAAAATATGTTAAAATAAAGTGTTCATTTATAGAATTATTATTTCAGTTATGGAAGTATCTGTTATCGAGGTTTGACTGTATTTATAATTTAATTTAAATTAATCAGCAGTTCATCTTTGGCTTATTGTTGTGCTAAAAAAGTAAATGCGACACATAATGTATGTATTAAACATTATTATGTGTATTGTAGGTATTGTAAACACCAGTGGTACGAATTGCAACGATGCTGAAGGTGATGTGGACCTTTTACAAGCTCTCAACGTAAGTACAGCACTTCGCGGTGTTGGCCAATATCACGGACCAAAACCTCTGGACGAGCTTCCCGCGTGGAAACTTCACGCAACATTTGACCATGTTCAACTGCCACCAGGACCAACGGCTAACCTACTACACGCAGTGCAAAAATCTCATAACTTTGTAATGCACTTTGCGTTTCGCCAACACCGCAAAACCATCGCAACTCTTTTGGCCGTGAATTCGCCGGGAAAATTGTCGCCGTGGTTACGTCTCACTTCGAACCTGAAACAAGGTCACCTGATGCTTTTTTATCGCATCAAGGAAGATACTCGTTTACACGAAAAGATCTTCCCATTACCGCGGCATACCAATTGGACCTTATTGGAACTCTCGATTCACGGTGATGGTGTCACTTTGTCGTTGGAATGCCAGAAGGTCAGAAAACAAAGACTAGCTGGACACATCAACCTGCATTTTCCGAAAGATTCCCTCGTGTATTTTCGGCAAGAGCCGGGTTTTAAGAAAAAGCTGCTGGTAAGGGTTATAATGTGCTGTAATGGGTTACCCTACATATTGTCACCTGTAGTTCATTTTGTCACATGCCACTTCACCATAATAGGCTGGACACATTCAATTCTACCCATCCATTTCGTCACACTTTACCTGTTACTGTATTTCTGCCATACTCATTTCATCACACTGTATTCGTCACAACACGTTGAAGATCATGAGTCTTTTCTGGAATACTTTGAAAACACTTGGGTTGGTCGGGCTCATCGCAGCCCGCACTTTCCAATTGAAATGCGGATTTCCAAGGAAGTCAGTGAGTCGATGCTTCCTAGGACGAGCAGCAGTGTAGAAAGTTGGTATCATGTGTTTCAGTCTGCATTGGGATGTTGGCATTTTCAAGCCTTTGGGCTCTAATTGAGTACCAATTTATTACAACATTTGACGAATATCACATTAAATATGCCACACTAAACCCGTCACAAAATGTGTACTTTCAAGTAAAAAAGTTTGTTTAGAAGTCTTTAGTAGTTGAATAGTTACAATCAAAGAGCGGCGAGCTGGTGGCGCAGTGGTTAGAGCACTCGCCTTGCACCTCTGTGGTCCCAGGTTCGATACTGGGTCAGGCATGTGCAAAGGAGTTTTCTAGTTATCCTGCCAGTTTCGGATGGGTTTTCTCCGGGCTCTCCGGTTTCCCCCATCTTCTAATTAACTAGAATACCTTCTTAGGGATTCGCTGTGGGCCCTGAAATTGGTGCATTAAATATGCTTGCTCTGCAACCACATGGGTCTACGGACTACGAGTTAGCAGGCTTGCTTGCGAGAGTAGTGAAAATTGTGAGGAAAGGGCCCCCGGGTTATAAACACTGATTGTGTACAGGACCCGTTAGCATACGAATTATTATTATTATATTCCAAAGAGATTTATATGCATAAAGATACTTCAAGCTGTGACAAAATCCCATTACAATTTTTCAAATAAAAAGTTTCATTCCATAGTATTGCTTTTTTTAAAATTATTCAGATGTCCATAAAAATGTTGTTTTGGCTAAAATTGATGTATCATAAATATACATAATATCAAGTATTTTCTGTTAAATTGTAGGCTCTTATCATGGAGTTAGGAGAATACAAATGTGGTGGAAGCATAATCAACAGAAGAAGTATTTTAACTGCTGCCAGCTGCGTTCCAATGTAAGTCATAATTGATAAATACTGTGATGTATGCAGCGAAACCTGTGTATGTTGACCACGTTTTCAGTTAACTTATTGCTCTAAAGTCGATTTGCAGAACATTTATTATTATCATTAGTGTAACAATTGAAACTTTTAATGTTGTAAAATGTCAATTTGAAATGCTTCATAAATAATTGCAGCTGAGGTGCTTCACATGCTATAGTTTATAACACTTATGTTCATAGAAATCTAATATTTCTAACTATTTTTAGGAAAAATAATCCTTTTGCGTACACAGTAATTGTTGGAGATGTAAAGATGGGCGACGATGAAGGGATTGAACAAGCACATGTTCCAATTGAAATCATACACAAGGAAGAATACATTTAGTAAGTAATTTAAACTGCAAGTATGCAAGTGTTTCAGCAAAGTCTTTGTGGAAAGAAATTAACAACAATTCAAAATTTCAAGTTTTAAAACTTGTGAGACAGTATGTCGGCTAACATAACTGAACCTCCTAACTTAATTTAATAACTCCTCTTTACTAATTTCTGCAGAGATTTTGTCACCACACTTGTTGTCATCAAGGTTTTCCTTGGTGTAGGTTAACTTTCAGGGCACTTTACAAAACCGTTTCAGTTCACCTGTAAGGCTAAAATTCTATTCATTCAAATAGAAAGCTTAATTTTATATTCAAGTAGAGAGTGAAGTGACACTTATAAAAGGCCAGCTATAACACGAGTATAGCACATAATTTAACTAATGTTTTTTTTTATGTAATGGCAGTGGAAGTCTAGAAAATGACATTGCACTTCTTATTCTACCTACAAGCATCAACTTTGATTCAAAGGTTAATGAAATTCGTATTGCCCAGCCGGGTAGTAATTGGTACTATGGGCAAAATGCAACGATCACCGGTTGGGGAGGTATGTATATCATACGTTTCAAGGCATTATGATCTGCAATACACTATATATAATCTTAATTTGCACAACTAGGTGCATGTATAATTTAAAAAAAATATTTGAGGAATTGAAACAAACTTTCGGAGAAAAAACAATTTCTGGTATACTGGCAAATCTAGGTAGACTAAAAATAATCAATGAACATTTTTACTTGCATGCATGCATGTAAAGACATATGACATCCACAAAAATTACTTGATCGAGCACTCTACAAAAACATAGTAATGATTTACTGTATATTTGCATACATCAGCTAAGCAGATTTCAATATTTTATTTATACACATCAGGAAGTTGCTTTTAATACATGTAAACAAATGAACTTGTAAAGTGGATTACATAATGTGTTTATGACAGTGCCAGGTTGTCAATTACGAAAAACACCCGTATTTATATAATGAATGGTTATTTAAAATAATAATGTAGCTCTGAATTAACCTACATATTACTTCAAATTTCCAATGTTAATATTTTTCATAAATTAATTTCCAATTGTTGTAAAACACTTATGACCTGTAAAATAAAAATATTCATAATTAATGATAATTAATGCCACATATAGAAAAAAATACAAACTGCTTAATTAAAATAACAATTGAATTACAGGCAGGATCATAATTACATATTGATGTTGTACTGTATAGTCCTAGCGCTCGATCTATGCGATTTTTGGATTAAGTAAGGGAGAAGGTCCCCAAGAAGGTCCCCTTTGTTCACAAGCCGAATTCTATAGAAAGGGGCGGAGCATTTCTCTCCCCAAAAATCACACATAGGTGTGAACACCAGGTTCAACACAGAGATTCCCTTGGGAGGGGAGGAGCCTACTTAATCCAAAAATCGCATAGATCGAGCGCTAGGACTATAATACCCTTGCTTATTATACAGGCGACAACATGAAAGGAACTTAGCAAGGCAGTAATATTTCCTAGGGCCAAGAAGCATTTTAAAATTAATATAATAATATTTTTATATATAGTATAAAATGCTTGTTAAACGTTTTATTAATCAGCATTTTGAATTACAACAGATGTGCATTTTTAAATAAAAAACGGCTAATACTTTCCGGATGGTTCACGTATTTCAATTAGAGAATATCGTTGCTGTCGTACACTAAATTTTAAAACGTTCTGATTTGATCAATTTAAAACGATAGACCCCCTAATCCAATTGCACCTTTCTAAGCCATTTAGTCACATTAAAAAATTATTTAGATTGTTCAGATAAGATATATTACCTGATTATAAACTAACCACGACTGTCACGTGTCGCGAATTCCTCAATCCATCGAAAACATATTTTTAAAAAATATTCTCATACCACTTATTCATTTATGTCTGCACAGTAAAACCTCCTGAAACTAATATCCTGGGACCGGATGCTTATATTAGTGTAGAGGGGTTATTTGTTTAAAGAGGCAAGGTGCAATTGGGAGGCAAGTGTCGGGACCGGCGTTCAATATCGTTTTAAAGAGATTCTGCTGTATCTGTATTGAATGGCCTTACATGGCACAATGTCAATCAGGCTAAGTTTTCTTGCAGAAAATGTTGCTATGGAATGGTCAAGAGAGTTAAGGAGCAGTTTTAAGTATTGGAGAATTAATACATTTCTGGTACACAACTCATCGCAAGATTATACGACAATGTTCGCAGGAAATTTAAGCTGCGTAAATATTGTGTTGCTAAGAATGAAGAAGTTGAATATACTATTCAGCAAACCAAATGTAAATCACAACATATTACATGCATTTTTAATAGTATTGTTCCAGCGTGCTAAATATTATAAGAACACACTTTGTTACTACTCAGCCCACACACTGTCCTCTCCACTGCAATCAATTTGAATCTTCTATTCAAACTTCTTCCATTCTTCTTCTAATTGTCTTAGACCTTCTCTATCTGACATACCTTCCCTAAGCAACTTTTTAACCTACTATTCATTTCCCACTTTTTCCCGCCTACGGGTCAAAAAATCTTTTTGTAGAAATATTTCCCAGTGTTCATAGAACATTAAAAATCTGAACTCAAAATTGGTTTTCCCATGTTATAAGATTGACACTCCATGTTAAATCTTGTTTGAGTGTATTGGAATGGATGCCAGGGGTGAATGAGTTAATGACCATTTCCTATCAAACCTTATCCTATTTCCACACTCCTCTGCAACGTGTCGCATCGTCTCCTCTCCATTCCCACGTAATGTAAAAACCCGACGCTAGGTTGCTTACAACACGCATAATAACTCACGCACACGCATGTGGTTAAATGAAGGAAGGTTTAATAAAGCACTAAACACATAAACTAACACTTTGGCCACTGGCAAGGCCATTAAGCTAACTAAACAATATGTTTGTCGGAATCGGTTGAACCGGGGTTCCGTTAGCCATCCAAGATATTACACGATTAAGGAATGGTCGTTTCTTGCTGACTTGCAAACAGTCTATTTCAAATAATTGTATGCAGGTACCAAACTTCAGTAGGGCAAATTATAGGGGCCTACGTGAAATGTTAGAATCGTTTCACTGGCCAGGCATACTTGGCAAGGAATCGACAGAGGAAATG
>JAQIWR010001293.1:0-14349 GCA_034695945.1 Glomeris hexasticha
ATTCTCCTAATTTTTGATTGGTCGCCGAGCTCGGCAAAACCAATCAGAAGCGTCCTTTCTCCTATCTTTTAGCATTGGCAGACAAAGATGGCGGCCCCCATGTGAGACATGTTTTATTAGATTTGTTAATAACCATAGTGTACGTTTTTACACATTCTGAAGTGACAGATATGCTTGTTTTTATGCGTTTTATCTGTCATAAAAATTTTTGTTTGCCTTTACTGTCCCTTTAATTACTTGACTTACCTAGGGTTGTGCATTCCACACATATGGACCTGGCAAGTGGAGTTGTCACCACTGCATCGGTCTGGTTCAGTTGTTATACACTTCGGCGACAAATGCTCCTGCGGAGGTACTATTACACTGGACAAGTGGCATATGGTGTGCACCATTTTATACACCATTGCTTGTTTACATATTGTCGAGCCCGCCAAACCCCTTAGAGCCGTGACCTACTTTCGTAGAGCACATCTTCAGGGTTCTCAGAAGGCTCGAGGACCATAAACTATCACAATGGTACTTTGTTTGCACAATAGCTAAACATAGGTGGAAGGAAGGAGTTTGTGTTTAGGGTGGTACAAAGGCTTGCACACAATAACCTGTATCACCTATTTGTACCCCTTAGTACAGCTATCCCCCTTAATTTGTCAAAGACTTAGGAGGGCATGAGCTAACGAGAGTCTGAGCGCAGTCTAAAACAAAGAAAAAGTCAATAAGGTTACAAGGCAGGAATCACAGACACTACCCCGCATGAGTGGCATAACAACGAGCAAAATATGGTAAGTTCGCAAGCATGCTCGCACATTAAACTAATGCATGGTTTTTTTATTGAAAACTGGAACTGCTCTAGCTTCCATGGACACTGGACTCCATTGCCCCACACAACCGCCTCAGTCCGCTTCGGAGCTGCTGTCACCCAACAATGGGACGCCCTGGGACGGTGCATCCAGCCTCTCAGCTGAGTGGCTAGCTCCTCCCAACGCATCCTCTGGGGACACTGGCATCAGACGCAGGATGTCTCAGATACACTGGCACACAATGTTGAGCCACTGTTCCAAACTCGCACCTTCTATTTCGGACATCACATTTCTTGGCACCCATCCAGCGTTTGGAATAAAAAGAGACATCACATACCCCAACAGGAACCTGAGATTCCGCCGCATACCCTCAGTGGCATCACGCATCGGAGGGGAGGCAGCGATCTGACACAGAAATCGGATTTCCGCTGCATGGACGTCAGGCTCCATCAGAAGTTAGACATCATCAGCTGAACGCATTGTACCATGACCATGGTCTGGACCACAATATCTCATAGGCCTTCGAGTGCGCTTTGCAGGACGACCACCGTTACTATGACGTCCTTCTATTCTCTGACTGACACCATGGGAAAGTGGTGTGTTATTAGGGTAGAAGAGGTGGTCGGTAAACATGAGGAATAGAGGGAGAAGGGGGTGATGCCATCTGAGTATATAACAAAATGAAGGACCAGAAGTAGAATTGTAATTGAGCGGAAGTCAAGGGAGAGTTAAAGGGGTAGGTATGATGTGGATTGAAGACATGTACCGTAAAACTTCTGAAATGAACCGGTCTCTGGTGGAAACCTGGTGTCTAACAACAACCATGTGTCGCCTAACAATAACCATGTGTTGCAGTCCATTTCACAATTAAGAACCGGTCTCCATTTAAATCCTCCTGGGAACATAAATTGTGGCAGCAGTCATAAAAAGACACATTTCTGCCAAAGTTTGTTGTATTTTTATTAGCCATGTATGTAATCAAAGTCTAATTGAAATTACCATTACAGTTTAACTGCTATCTGAAAAGATGAT
Organism: Glomeris hexasticha; assembly: GCA_034695945.1. Lineage (NCBI taxonomy): Eukaryota > Metazoa > Arthropoda > Diplopoda > Glomerida > Glomeridae > Glomeris > Glomeris hexasticha. The sequence continues at coordinate 1,830 of JAQIWR010001293.1, forward strand.
TAAAGGGTAATTGACTAAATGAAAGCAGTTTGGTGGCACTGGGTTTTTAATTGTATAAATAAGAACTAGTCTCTGATTTTTACATTGTTTGTGTTATTTACCGGGTACGTTGGCCTCGTTTTCCAATTAGAACGCGGCATATTATTAGAAGTTTTATGATATGTGAATAGGTGGACGGATAGGCGTCAAATTGCAACAACATTGAACTGAATCCATAAAGCAGTGGGGTGCATGTGACGACATGTTCGCTATAAAAATGGACCAAAACAATTAGTTAACTTAACACGGACTCGTATGGAAAACAACAGACTGCTCGTTAAATTTCAACTGGATATAGATATCAAGATTTAATGCGCCACAGGGGCAGACTAGGTTAGATGGACTATTGTGCTACGGCTTTCCCGCCATGGCATTACGAGCAAGTCGCTTCAATATTTCCTGTTCGAACTGCACATCTTGCCACTCGTGACGTCCCTCCACAACAACTGAAAAGTTCTTCCCGTAAAATAAACAGCGGTGCTACTAAACTGCAAAGGAGGAACCACAGCAACATGCTTAATGCTTAACAAGCTCACAAGAACGATAGGAGTTGTTAAGTGTGATGTGTGTCATTCGCCTTTCTTCAGAAGTTCCGCTCCGAATTTAGGTTTTCATCTGCGAACACAAGCAGCAGCCAAGAAAAGCGGAAAGAAAGAGGTAACGAATAACATTTATATCTGCAAATTAATTGTGAATGCCCATGTGCATAGAAAAAAGGCCATCATGTCACCAAAGCATAAAACAATGCTAATCGCTGTCCAAGACATCATCATCTACCTAATGAAAGACAATTTGTCTGTCAGGGATATTGTGCAGCAGTTAGAATACCGAAGTCTACTGTCCATGGTATCTGTTGAATAATGTTGCATATTAAGTAAGTTATTGTTAGACCTTGGGCAACCTGACTTGCATAACCTGGGTGGGTTATTTCATCCTAGACTGGTTGATGTAATCCTTAGTCACAAGGTCTATAGGGGGTATAAATACCAGATACTTCCTTGAATAAACTCACTTCTCACTACAACATCTAGACTGTTACAATGTGTCCTGATTGTTGCCTTCAAGAGCCATGAACACGATGATTCGAATTGGGTTGTACAAACACAACAGTGTTCAGGCAGACTAGAACTGTAAAAAATAAAAGCAGTACAGGAAGAAACCCAATCTTGACTCAGAGTGACGTTTTGAACATTGTCCGAGAAGTTAAGAAAAACAGAAACATTAGTGCAGCTAAATTAGCAGAAAATGTGAATACTGCAACTGGCAAAAATTTCAGTACATCCACTGCTAGAAGAGGTCTGTGGAAGAAACTGTTTAGATGTTGTACTCTAAGAAGGAAGCCTCTGAACTGCAAAATACATGAAGGAAAGGTTGACATTTGCAAGAGAGCAATTCAAAAGACTATTAGAGTTTTGAGAGAAACTATTTTTCTCTAATGAAAGCATATTTAATATTAATGGATGTGACGATTGGAAAAGTTCTGAAGAAAGCGTGTTGAAACTTTCAAATTGAAATGCCTGCAACCAACAGGAAAGTTTGGTGGTAGCAAAGTGTTAGTATGGGGATGCTTGGCTCACAATGGAGTTAGGAACTTGAAATTTATTTATGGTATTATGGAGAATAAAATGTGCATAGATATTTTGTAGCGGAATTTAAATGTATCTGCATGGAGTCGTAGATGCAGGCGAGGAGGGTTCATCTTTAAGCACGATAATGATCCCAAACACACAGCAGGGCTAATAAAGGCATATTTGGGACAACAAAATAACAGTGTTGAAATGGCCTGCTCAGAGTCCTGATTTGAACGAAATAGAGCATTTGAGGGATGAAATTGAGCACAAATACGGCAAACAGCCATCAGTAATGCAAATCAGTTGAAGACAGCTATCCAAGATGTATGGTCTAATTTGGACTCTGGGATCTGTGCAAAATTTGGGGAATCGATGCCCAAGATATTAGAAGAAGTTATTATCAATAAAGGAGGGCCAACATCATAATAACCCCATACCATTCTTTTGATCTACCACTTGTGCATCCTAATTTTTATCGTGCAGCATTTATGTGGTTTTTTGCATATTGTGTATTAACTGAATATTAAATCACATTACATGGCTGTTACTTGTTATTCCTGAGACTAGATGTTCCAAAATATTTTTTTCCCAGGTGCAATTGTTTGTATTTATGTCTTAATGAGACAAATTCCCGTGCAGAATCCTGCATATTCTTCAATCTCATCCAGCTTCTTAAGTTTATTTAACATTTCATGGAACTCAATAATTGTACCACTTTACTTGTCAAATGCAGAGAAGGAGACTGCAGAATAGCTCATACACACAGGAATCTGCAGAATTGTGAATGCAGAAAAGAATCCTGCAGAAAGATTTGTGCAGTCCATGCAGGACGTTTTTGTTTTGTTTGGATGTGCAGCAAGTGTCTCAATAATTGTAGAGGGCAGTGTATATTTATACATTATAGACTTAACATGAGCGTCTTACACATTCCAGAAAGTTGTTGACATTCTTGCCAGTCCAGCACATTCTAGAAAAGTACATGCTCAGCCATTATCCAAAACTAGAAAGAATTTCAAGACAGTAAGTTTATATATAAATGGAACAAATGCCTGGAAGGTTTCAGACTATGCTGAACCAATATATTATGCCAGAATTCACTTATTGGTACAGGATCTTGTGCATGTTTTGCAAATGGTTCCAAATTCGCATCTGATTTCTGATGTGCAGCCTTTGTTCTCTCTATTTTGACTTCAGTATTGTAGGTTGAATTTTGTTGAGACGTCATTAAAAATCTTATGGTCGGAATCCTGCGAGTCAATAAGCAGTTATTTCAAGTGCTCCTTCAATATTAATTTGCTGTCTGCAACATATTTAAGTTTCTCATAACTTTTCAGTGTAAAACCATAAAGTGGTGGTACGGTATCTTTCCACATTTGCATTGTAGGTTGTGTAATTTTTGTGCTTGAAGGGATAAAAAGTTTTTGGAATGCAGGGAGATTTTTTATAATGTATAACGTCCAAAAGTAAAATAGCCTAATTTCACATATATTACGGTGTTCGGGAATTCTAAACAGCTAAAAGGAATTACACAATTATCTTCCAAGAAGAAATCAAGGACTGCACCAAAATCATTAGCAAATAAAATTAGGCAGGGTAATAAAGTTAGAAGGTTTGCCTGTGCTAGCCGCGACCACCTGAAGCTTAACCTACATGAAGAAAACAATCCAAAAAGCGTGGCAACAAAATCTCTGTGGAAATTAGTAAACAAAGGTTAAAAGCACTTAAAATTTATTGTCATTCATTTACGAGGTTCGCCCATGATAGCCGACCTACCTGGCAAACTTTGCATTCTAATAACTATTGTTTACTAATTTTCACACAGATTTTAATTTGTACCAACACTTGCTTTCTTCATGGTTTGCCTGCATGTAGCTTAAGTTTAAAGGTACCTCAGTGTACTTTACTAAACCGTATCAATTTTCCTTTCAACAGAACTAACTTATGTTGAGATTCCTAAAATAATCATTTATTTCTAAAATTAAATTTGTGAACTTTTCTCTGATGGAGCTTATGCAAAAATATATTTGTCTTTGTCATTCAATTGAAGAGTCTAGTAAAAAATAACGAAAGAAAATTATTTGCGTTTCCAATTATAAACTCCGCATATATCAAAATGAATGGCTTGCACTTTGAACTTAGTTATTAACTCATAATTGCAGATACTAACATGGAAGAATGTTGTATTTATCATTCATAATAATAAAATAATGCGTGTTCTATGCAGTTACAATATTGTGTAAAGATGTACGTCCATAATTGATGCCCCCATATTTAAGGCGCTTTTGTTAATGGAGTCTACAATATCCGCGTGCGTGAGTTAATAGCTTTTCTGATTGGTTACAATCTCACCAATCACCTCCATACAAATGTTAAGCAGCAGAATCAATTCAGATTTGTAATAGCACTGAATCTTTCAGTCATTGCAAGTCAACAACATCACGGACATGGAAGTCAAATATGAAGAGCAATATGAAGAAGTTAAGTTGAAGTGTGATCTAGCTGCACCAGTGAAAACAATTGAGGTTATTACTAAGTTTTCCACTCCATTAAATGTGCAGTTTTTTCTTCACATAACAATTATATGTTGCAGGATAAATGGAAATTAGTACCAGCATTCCTGAAATCTAAAGGATTAGTGAAACAGCATGTCGATTCCTTCAATTACTTCATCGACACTGAATTACTGAAAATAGTTCAAGCTAATGACAAAATCTACAGTGATGCTGATGACTCCTTTTACCTCAAGTTATTAATGACAATTTATTTCAGGTACATGCTTTACCCACTTGTGTAATTTAACTCTGGGTTTTGCAATCAGGTATTTGAATGTGAACGTTGGCGTTCCTGAAGTTGAAGAAGGGTTCAACGTAACAAGAAAATCAACACCTCACGAATGTCGTTTGAGAGATCTTACATATTCAGCATTAATCACTGTGGATGTTGAATATTCACGTGGACAGCAAAGAGTTATCAGAAATAATTTACCAATTGGGAGGTGAGTTCTGTTTGTTTAACTATTGCGCGTTGAATATGTGTGAATGTTTATTATGGAAATCTTTGTGAAATACATGTATGTATTTTTCATTTCCCAGAATGCCAATAATGCTAAGAAGCTCTAGGTGCATTTTGACTGGAAAATCTGCACCAGAAATGGCCAAATTAAATGAATGCCCCCATGACCCTGGTGGATATTTCATAATCAACGGGCAAGAAAAAGTTGTCCTTATCCAAGAGCAACTTGCTAGAAACAGAATGTTCGTTGACTTAGACAGCAAGGGTTGTATGCAATGCCAAGTAACTAGGTACATAAACCAGATTTAAGACATTACGACCCTGACATGACTTGTCGCTTCAGGAGTCTTTATCAATGTGATCACAGTACTGTTGGACAATTTAAATGGAAGGATCTTTGTAGGCTATTAAGCATTGATGATATTGCTGTTTCCTTACACAAAATGTTTACCTTTATGAAATAACTAAGGAACTATAAGAGATACACATATTAAGAAGCAGAATGTAATTCATTGAATAATTTCCAAGTGTGCTTTTTAACTTTTAAAATGTCATAAAATGTGGCCTAGACTTTCATCTCCAAGGTCATATATGTTCTAATTCAGAAAATGAAGACCTGAATGGACCACATCCAATTGCAAACTTGTAGAGAACAAACCATTGAATCTAATTTGTATTTTTATAGGAACAATATTGTGAATTCCAGGGAAGCAGATTTAATGCCCTAACTCAATTCATGCAAGCGCATCACTTGAAATGTATTAAAAATTCACACATATATTAGCTTAAAGACTTTGTGACCCAGCTACTTACAAGTTTCCTATTGGATGTGCTACATTCCAATGTTTACGCTAAGATCACATATCGTGACACATTTAAATTGTTCCATAGTTATTCCATAAACCAAAGACTTTTGCGCCAACCTTAATGTACATGTTTATTTGAAAGCACTGTTGATTACAGGTCTAAGAAGAATGTCAATACTTCTCAAATTTGTTATAAAAATACCAGATCCATTCCAACTGTCATAGATAGAAGGAATTTATTACTCATTTGCCATAATAATGTTCGGGTTGGGGGATTAAAGTTTCATATTCATTAAATTTAATTTCAGTGCCACACATGAAAAGAAAAGCAAAACCACTGTGGTTACAAAGAAGGATAAATTTTACCTTCGACACAATGCCTTTACCGAGGTATAATTCAATTATTGCTAGCGGTTCTGTTAGGGCACTTTGCAATATGATTTATGTTTGTTTCTTGCTTTGTAAAGGATATTCCAGTTGTTGTTGCATTCAAGGCAATGGGATTTGAATGTGACCTGGAAATTTTCCACATGGTAGGCTCAGAACCTCACATGCTGGATGCGATGATTCCATCTGTCACTGAATGCCAGACATTGCAGGTGTTTTCTAAAGACATGGTATATATTTGCTAGTCCTACTTCAAATTTGTAAGGTGATTAGTGGTTTAAATTTATTGAATGTTTCCGAATTAAGGCACTCAAGTTCATCGGGTCTAGGATTAAGCACGGCCGAATGTGGTTTGGGCCACCGGTTCCGCGTACCCATGAGGCCATTGAGTTGCTGGCCTATGTTATCTTGGCACATGTTCCAGTAGAGGAATTTGAATTTAAACTAAAGGCTACATTCATGGGTCTGATGATACGCAGAATCATTCAGGCACAGTTGGATCCAGAAGAGATCGATGATCGCGATTACTACGGAAATAAGAGGCTGGAATTAGCTGGTTCAATGTTATCCTTGCTGTTTGAAGATTTGTTTAAGAAATTTAACTTTGAGGTTTGCGTCACCCAATAATTTAGAAAATTTGAATAACTTTATATTTTAGCAGCAATTTAATTATTTATTTCACGTATTGCATGATGCAGTTAAAGTCAGTTGCAGACAAGATGATTCCCAAAAGTCAAGCTGCTGTATTTGATATAATCAAGTACATGAGGCAAGATCAAATGACAAATGGTTTATACATTGCACTTCTAACGGTATGTACTGTATATACAGTGTTACTAATTTAAAAATGTTTTTCGATAGCATTAATTCAACAGTTTAAGTGTGGTTATTTCAGGGAAACTGGTCACTCAAGAGATTTCACATGGAAAAATGTGGTGTCACACAAGGGCTAAGCAGGCTGTCATACATATCTGCGCTCGGAATGATGACCCGCGTTAACAGTCAATTTGAAAAATCACGAAAAGTCAGTGGTCCACGTTCTCTTCAAGCTTCTCAGTGGGGAATGCTTTGTCCATCTGACACACCAGAAGGAGAAGTAATTTGCTTAGATTTCTACTTAATTATTAGTTGGGGGAACCGGATATCCCGGAACAATCTCATCATGTGGTGCTACCATATACTATGTGCGTGGTTCTGAAGTCATATAACAGCCAGTCTAGACTAATGATCTGAATTGATCTCGTTACAATGATAGCTTAGGGGTAGTGTTGATTAACATCATTTTACTGTAATTGAAATGCTTTCCTACATGCCAACTATTAGGTTCCTTTGCAACTTGACACATGTTTCATAGCATTGATATGAACAAGGCGTGGTCAAGTCAAAAGGGCACCTAACTTCTGTAAAGAAATCCGTATTTCGAATGACTATACGTGTTTTTTAATGAATGTTTCTGAAACATGATGACTGTATTTACTAGTAACAGAAATACGTGTTGTATCCTAAGTGGAGCAAATTGTCGTCGGGAAAGTATTCCAAGTTCAATACAGTATCCAATGGCCCTAATGCGACACTTTAGCCCCATGTTCCTTAGCCCTATAGATCCGATGAGCTTTGTTGCGTTTTTGCCATTTTTCCCTAATATTTCGCTGTATGACCTTTAAAATCCATGATTATTCTGCCTCAGTAATTTCCATCTTATAAAAAAATCCTTTCCAATTGTATGTCTGATTGTTTTCAGAAAGGCACCGGTAGGTAGAAGCCAAATTTGTTCTCGGACAAAGTCCAGCACTGAATGGGTTGTTGTTAATTGGTGTCATCAACTGTACTAAATTTTTATCAAGAGATGAATTGGAGGAAGCTGTGATCGCGAGGAACCACATTTGTTGGGTAATATTATAACGCTTTTTTGTCTTTAGGGGTGTGGGTTAGTGAAAAATCTAGCTCTTATGACACATATAACTACTGATGTTGAAGAAGCGCCGATTGAAAGGATCTTGCTTAATCTCGGAGTTGAAGATATCTACAGATTTTGCGCAGCTGAGTTCAGTGATCCGAAAGTGTATCTTGTTTACCTGAATGGTTAGTACTTATTTAAGGTGTAACAAAAGAATGACCACATTTGTAATAACTTCTGGAGTATTGACATTAAAACGGTATTGGGTATGCTTCTCTTATAAGTCTGCATGATGGCCTTAAATGATGTTGCCTTGCTTATTGCATTGCCATCTAGGAAAGTAAACAATCTATAAGCCTAGCTCTTATCGAAAAGGTGTAGCTTATCCCTTTTTATTACCTACCATGTTTACTTACAATTTTATTTGGAAGAATCAAATTAATGCCGAATTTCTGATGCTGGTCTTTTAAGCTTCACAGTAAAGCCACCGATATTCTATGGCCTTGCGATGTCACTTGCGATGGGCTACAACTTTCGAATTAGAACTACGCCTCAGACTTGTTTACTTTCTCAGGTGGCTATGCGATAACCTTGTCAACATCTCTCAAGGACACATAAATGTCGCCGGTAGATCGCTTCCTGCGGAATTACAGGAACCACTTACATTATTCTGATAAAATGCCAATACTTAAGAAAGCTTTGCGAATATGACCTTCCTTTTGCTACCCCGGTATAATGAGAAGCTGATATTGAAAAGTAGAATAGAAACAGTAATTTACATTTTTCATGATAGGAAATGTTGTGGGACTAATAGCAAACGTGGACAGGTTAGTGAGGTCTATGAGAGTTATGAGAAGAAGACGGCGGTTCAGCGAATTTGTTTCAATATCTGTTAACCGAAAGCAGAGGGTCGTTCAGGTCTCGTGCGATGGCGGTAGAGTTTGCAGGTTGGTCCTGTATGTGTGTATAACAACAAATGTTGAGCTGTGAGCAATGTAGTCAAGCCTCGAGAAGTGTCACCTGGTTAATAAAATTCACAGCTAATGTGTGTGGTAGCGGTACAAAATGATGTGACATAAGCACAGGTGTGGTCACATTTGCCTGGACTAGGAGCCGTGAGGATGTGTCCAGTTTAGGACACGTGAAGCTGTTTATGTTCCTGGAGACGTGAGGCTTTGCTTAGTCCATGAGACTTGAGGCTGTGTGTGGTCCAGGTGATGTAAAATGAATAATGTCGCATTGTGCCGCTATCGCATATATTAGCCTGGTTTTCGGTTTTTGATTTCGCATAAGCGGATTCCAATTTTGGTTTTGCTAGTTAGATATGCCATGTTTTAACCGCCATCATTTACTGCGTAGGCCATACATTGTCGTGGAAGATGGACAACCGATGGTTCATCAACATCATATAGAACAACTGTGTCGTGGAATAAGGAATTTCAAAGATTTCCTCAATGATGGTCTTGTCGAATACCTGGATGTGAATGAGGAAAATGACAGCTACATTGCAGTTTACGAAGCTGACATTAAGAAGTAATGAACTGCAACAACTGATTGAGATATTGGATGACATTGCATTTTCCTCTTTCATGATTTTCTTTTAGAGAAAGCACACATCTGGAAATAGAACCTTTTACTATATTGGGTGTGTGCGCCGGGCTTGTACCTTTTCCGCATCACAACCAATCTCCCAGGAATACTTATCAATGTGCCATGGGAAAACAAGCAATGGGCTCAATCGGATACAACCAAAAGAACCGCATGGACACCTTGATGTACAACATTGTCTACCCACATATACCCATGGTGAAAACTCGTACGATAGAACTGATCAACTTCGACAAGTTGCCCGCTGGACAGAACGCAACTGTGGCTGTTATGAGTTACAGCTGTTATGACATTGAAGACTCCCTTATCCTGAACAAGGCCTCACTTGATAGAGGTCAGTTGACTGAAAAGAACTTAGAGGAAATTTTCTGTGACGATGCGACTTAAAAATATTACAGGCTAAATATGCGCTAATCTTCCATTCTAACAGGGTTTGGAAGATGTTTGGTGTATAGGACCAGCAAATGCACACTGAAGAGTTACAATAATCAAAACCATGATCGCATATTAGGGCCTTTACTGGATCCGGAAACGAAAAAGCCGATTCAAAGGCACGAAGCTCTTGACACTGATGGAATTGCATATCCAGGTGAGATTACAATATTATTATAAGTCAGCCTGCACAATAACAGCCTTATTTGTCTAGCCAGTACTTGCCTATTGTAGTGATTGCAGTTAGTCCTCTTTATAAAGGACCCCCCCCCCCCCCGATATAAAAAGTCAGCTGTCCTACAAGAGACATTCAAAGTCGGCTTGTTGAATTCCTATTTTATTTACTTCCTTTTATTTCATTCTACTGTAACAGACATTTCTTTATAAGTGCCCAAGGCTGTTATACAAATATTTTATTTTAAGATAAGATTATTATTATTATAAAGGACAGTTTGTAAGTTGCATTGTGGTGCTCTTACGAAAAGGTACCAGTTGGTATTTGGCATAGGTATAGAGACATACGTACATTTCGAAATTCACACCTGTGAACTATTTATTACTGGATTTCTAAAGTGTCTAAGGTTTTTCTGCAATAGTGAGGGAATTTAATTTTAAGTACTACGGGTAATGTTGGATGTTGCTGTTACACTGAAAAACTCTTATAGGGTGGTGGAAAAGTTATGTGGGAACACTGTTCCATTAAAATCTTCCACTTACAGAGAGCATGTTCTTATATTGCAGGCTGCTAAATCAGAGTCTGCCTTTATTTGATGATTAGCTTGATGTTTCTATTAATAGAAAACTAATTTCCTCTTTAAGGTGTAAAGGTTGATAGCCGGCAAGTTTTAGTAAATAAATCAATGCCTGCAATAAACCCTTCTGTTGGCACGCAAGCAGTACCGTCAACCGTTACTTACGTTGAAGCCCCAGTTACATATCGTGGTCCAATACCTTCTTACGTGGAAAGAGTGATGATATCCTCCAACAATGAAGAAGCATTTCTAATCAAACTACTGCTTCGTCAAACCCGAAGGCCTGAGGTTGGTGACAAGTTCAGCAGTCGGCATGGCCAAAAAGGGTAAGCATTGTCCACATTTGATCAAGCTCCAGAACATTCTTAGTTATCATGTTGAAAAAGACAATTTTTATTTTATTTTAGTGTGACTGGCTTAATTGTGCAGCAGGAAGATATGCCATTCAGCATTCAAGGAATTTGCCCTGATGTAGTGAGTGTACAACTTCATCGCATTATATACCTTTTTGACAGATGCGACACTTTCCCACTGATGCGTCAATTGTGCAGTTTTACATTTCATACCATGCTAACGTTATCTGCTCTGACCGATGGTTTGTCCCAAGATTAAATAGTTGGGACCCTAGACGCACTTAGCCCAGTTCGAACTAACATTTCCAAGTTTTTGAACCAATTGTAAGGTTGGAGAAACTGGAAATCCAACTAATTTATAATATGAGAATTGAACAGACTTAATTTGGAAACCGCATTAAATAATAGACTTCAGGGCAAACATTGGTTGGTTTCCCACTGGTAGTGTGGATAGTGGATATCTGTTCCAATGCGCCCATCATTAGGGGTTTCATCCAAAAAGAAAGTGTTGGATCACTGCATGGTTTGATGCGTCAGTGAGTAAGTGGGTTAACAAGCAATTTTAGCACAAACTGAAAAAAATGAGATAGCCAAATTAAATGTACCATTTGTACTAAGTTTCATAATAGTCGGTCTATTTTTGACCGATATATTAAAAAGATGAAAATTGTATTAAAAATATTGAAAAAGGGATGGAGTTTTTTGAAATGCAATGTAACATTTTGTGATAATTTTTATATCTTTGATGTAGATCATGAACCCTCATGGATTTCCATCTCGAATGACTGTCGGTAAGCTAATGGAATTGCTTGCCGGCAAGGCCGGATTGTTTGAAGGAAAATTTCATTACGGGACAGGTACGTACCTCCGCTAAATATAAAGGCCATTTACACTTTCCTCTGCAACAGATATTTGATTATAGCATTTGGAGGCAGCAAAATGAAAGATGTCAGTGAAACTTTGATTCAACATGGCTTTAATTACCAAGGCAAAGATTGCCTGGTGTCCGGAGTTACTGGGTAAAAATTAAAACTATGTTTCGAATATAGAATGCGGCTGACGACCATTGCAAATGTTATCCTAGGGAGCATATTACTGCATATATCTACTTTGGACCAATTTATTACCAAAAATTAAAGCACATGGTGCTTGATAAGATGCATGCCAGGGCTAAAGGACCTCGTGCTGTGCTGACGCGACAACCAACTGAAGGACGAGCGAGAGATGGAGGTCTTAGATTGGGTGAAATGGAACGGGATTGTCTCATTGGACATGGAGCAAGGTATGTACAGTCGGCTCTCGTGCACTCACAATAAGGGCTCTGTTTGTCTGGCTGGAATTTGTCTATTATATCAAATTGCAGTTATATACGCATAACCGCATGTGTGTCAGAGGCTGTTATAAGGAAATGAACAGTAAAATAAAACAGCTTGGTTCCGTCTCTTTGCGATGCAAGAACATTAAGGCTTGTTTGTTTTGAATCGCCTAACTGGAATTCCCAACAAATACAAAGCTTATACTGTGGTGCCATCTGGTAGATGCATCGTACAAAATCCACATTTTCTTAAAGGTAAACTGACAGGGTCAAATTTGCGAAACGAAATGATTCGAAAAATTTCCTGTGCAGCAGTCAACTAAATTACAGAATTATCGTATTTTCTCC
>JAQIWR010001294.1:0-14345 GCA_034695945.1 Glomeris hexasticha
TTATGCACTATATCATTAATATGTAGCCCATGACCCTTGCAACACTACCATACATCGCATTTACATGAATTATATTCACTGCAAATATGGCAGTGCCTTCAAGGGATATATGGGACACCCTGTATAAACTTAGTATCAAGATTGCATTCTCATGCATCATATGCAGATACCTAGTTTAACGGTGAGTTTCAGATAAATGAATATTCGCATAGTGAGCACCGATAAAAGAAAAGATTTGGCGAAACAGGAATGCACGTTTTGCCAAAGTTTAGTGCACGTTATAAATTGCTTGCGGTTGAGGCTAAATTATTGGGGAAATAGAATTTGCGATGGAAACGGGCAGACACGGTGACAGTCCCATTTACAGTGCTCAACATAAGTGATGGGATACCAGTGAAATCGCAAAAATTGGTAAAATACAAATGCTTTGGAAATGCAATTGTCTTTAAGAACATTTCGCTTGATTCTAGAACGACAATTAACCAATGAAGTTGCTTCCATTGCTTAGTTTTTGTGAGCAAATAATTAAATAAGGAAAAATGCAGGTTGCGAGTGCAACATAAGTGATGGGACACTACAAAAAAGTGAGTTATTTTTCACAAAACCACAATTACCTATGAAATTAATGGTCAAGGTGATATTGGACAATGACCAGAGGCCAGGGGTTACAATTTTAATAGGGAAGGGCATGGGTTGGATTCATTTTCTGCTTGGCCAAAGGGGAGTTAGGTGTTAGGTGACGTCACATCCTCATTCCTAATGCAGGTGCATGCTACCCCTCCTTGAGACTAACGCCCCTCTGGTGAAGCATAAAATGACTCCAACCCATGCCCTTTCCTATTAAAATCATGACCCCTGACCGGACTCTGGTGGATACTACAATAATCACATAAAAGGGCATATGCGGACAAGAAATTAAACCAGTTTCAAAATGTTCAGAATGGAGACAAGTATGGAAACAAGAATATTAACACTGAAATTATGTGAAGATGGTAAAAGTGTGCGTAAAATTGCTGAAATAACTGGAATAATTCGATCAATTGTGCAAAATGTGAAAACACGTTTTAAAGACAGTAGTGAAGTTGAAAATAAACCTCGAAGTGGTCGAAAAGGTAAGATTAGTGTACGAACTGAACGGGCGGTGATCAAAGAAGTGAGGAAAACCCCCAAATTAATGCTTCTTAACTGTCCAAAATAGTCCAGGAAATTAATGAAGTAGGTGTACATCGTCAAACCACACGCAGAGTTCTTCATAGAAACGGCTATCATGGACGAACTCCGCGAAGGAAACCACTCATTAGTGCACCATTTAAGACAAACACTTGAACTTTGCCAAGCAGCATATAAATTGGCCACAAGTCTCCCAGAATTCAGTTGCATTCACAGAGGAAAGCAAGTTCAATATATTCAGAAGTGATGGCAGAGCACATGTTTGGAGGAAATAAAGTACAGATGTCGCCATGAAAGATTGGACAGAAAATGTGACGTCACAGACTGGTCAACAAATTTTAGGGGTCTGGGTTTGATGCACCCGCGTGCGGGCCGGCAGCGTCACAAGAACACCGTTGCCAAATGCAAACCCTGACCCCTAAAATGTGTTGACTCGTCGTGTGACGTCACATTTCCTGTCCAATCTTTCATGGCAACATCTTAGCATAGCTTTGAATCCAGAATACTTGATCTCCACTGTTAAGCATGGTGGAGGCAATATGATGGTTTGCGGCTTCATGGCAACATATGGTGTGGGTAATTTGGTGTTCATTGATGGAACGTGCGATGTTTAGCTCACAGTGGGGGTTGCACAAATAAATTATTTGATTATAGGTTCCCCTCAGTACGTCTTACTGCCGGCGAGGTTATGTCACAGCCGTAACGTTCAGCTGTCGGTCCTGGCTGAGGAGTCAATCCTAGGAGCCGAGGTCACTGTCCGCTTAAAGTGGCTGGGTAGTCTTAGGGGTAGAGAGAGTGTCCCTCAGTTGCTTATGCTTTCCCTGTCCAGAGAGGGCGTTAGGAAAGAGAGTAAGAATAGTTGCATGTAGTCCGTCTTCCTGTCCAGAGATGGCACTAGAAGAGGTGATTTGGTAGTCCACCCTCCAGGCCAAGATGGTGCTGGGATTCGAATGGCTGGACGACCGGTGCTGCCACCTAGGTGATGTATTCCGCTGTTGAGAGGCTGATGCAGGAACTTCCACCTGGGGCCGTCGTAGACTGAGCTTTCCTTTAGTCTCTTTCCCTCTATTGCAGAGGTGGAAAAAGATAAAGAGAAGATGGTGCTGCTGCTGCTATCCTGGGAGGTGTGGCCTCGCTGTCCTTGGTACAATGGGATGACGAATCCTGAGTTGGACAAGGTTTTAGCGTAGGTTTTGGATATCACCACCATACACTTCCAACATTTCCCTGTGAATTTCAGATGAGAGCAAGCGTGCCATCTTTCCATATTTCTTTACACGACAACTGATCTGGCAACCCAGGGCTGTGGAGGGAAGTTCACATTTATTTCATACTAAATTTCAATACTGAGGCACAACAATTAGAACCGTGAAAAATGTTTGTGCGTTACTTTTTGATTTATGCTCGTACATAAATTATTTTGTTTTAATTTCAAATAAACAAAATAAAGTACTGCATAGATTAGAACTTTACAACGCTTTTCATGCAACTGTTCCACAAAAGAGGTGTCCCCTCATGTGCAATTAACAAACAATAGAGCGTTCAGCTAATAGTGTAATTGGGCTTGGAACATTGGGAAGGCTGCGGGTATTTGCAAAATATCCATATTTTGTTGCAGCGTAACTAATATGTGGGAGTTGATTATCATAAAATTGCTGATACTTGTGCGGAGCAGTGAAGGCAGCACTACATATGTTGCAGGATCACTGTTAGTGTGGTTCACATGGGCGCGTCATTCTTTGCGCGTCTTGCTGCATCAGTGCCACATAATGAAAACGGCGCCATGGTGGCGATGGAGACTCGAGAAGCACGTACGAACACGCCCATGTGAACAACGCTTCAATGGAACTTGGAGATGGCTGAGCAGTGAAACCATTTTATGCAGGTACCCGCTTTGATTTTTGCTAGTCACCAAACTCCTGCATCTTGACTAAAAATCGCATAATCCACGTCGCATTTGTAGCCGCATAAACAACTTTATTTTGTCACCTAGTGAACGTTATAATTAAAGACTACCAAGCGTATGTTTTGTCCGCCATCTTGACACACAAATTTGTTCCCTGAAGTTCAGAATTCTGAACCTAGTGTTCGCGCATTATGACGCTTGTTCTTGTGGCGCATGACACAAAACGCGTGTCTGCAGCGCGAGTTGGTTTGCAGATGACGAACCTGTTTGTAACAGCCGAATATTGCATCATTCGCCGTTTCCCTCCCACACACTCACATCTCGAGATGTTGGGTGGTCGCGTGAGAACCATGGTGCCTTAGGCCCTTATGTTCGGCGTTATGTAACATGATTGCATTTACCCTGACAGGGTTCGGTGTGAGGTGACATGCTCGCATGCACCATGACAGCTCGGTGGTCGTAACTGTCGTCGTAAATAGTCATCAGAGAGTTTCGGCTATTGGTTGGACCAACGGTTACGGTGGTCGAATTGGTTGGACCAACGGTGGTCAAACTTTGGGGCTGAGGGTATATAAGGTTATGTAACCACAAAGATGGGGTCTTATTCTTTGGATGTTCTGATGGGCATGTGGTCGTTGCCCGAATAATGGAGTCATGGTTGTAGCCCTACAATGATGAGTATCCTATGAAACTAGTTATCTTATTTACTCGATGGTCTGCTTTATTCCACGGACGACCGCACGGACATCGCGAGGGACAGGATCGGTAATGCGAGCGACAAATCTCCCAGTAGTAAAGGCCGGGAGAATTCGTTTTAGGCAAAGAGGTCGTTACGTGTTGACGGACGTTCAGGCGCATGACGGGCACGAAACGCTTAAGTCATAATCTGTGCCCTGTGTTTAGAAGTTCAGCGAATTGCTTAGGTGTGTTCGGAAATCTATACTTAAACGTTCAAAGTTGTTCATATTAGCATCCATCATAAAAGCAACTAGGATCAATGCAATAAATAACAATGTATCCTACAAAGTGTGATGATTATCGATTCCCTGACGGGGGCACTGCGTAAATTCGTTTATTCACAGTTTTGTCCGGGTATAAGTTCGTCTTTTCAGGGGCACAAGTTCTTGCAGGCACAAGGCAGTTTCAGCGTGATTTCGTTTTTGTGTGGTTTCGTTTTTGTGTAGCTCTGTTTGTGCGTAAGTTCGTCTCGGCACAGCTTCGTATTTGCAGACATTTGTCAACATTTTAGTTCATCGGTCACAAATTACCCCAAGCAGTTCTGCGCTAGCAGCACCTATTTAATACTATTCCCTATTTCAAATTTCTTAGGGAACGTTCCCAGATGACGTCACTAGGTTTAGGGAGAGGGGGGCGGGGGAAGCGGGCATTTGTGACAAATGGTAATAAGGGGGTGGGGGGGGGGGTACTGTATGAAAAGTGATGTCCCTTTTATATTGTATATAATGGACCTTTATGAAGGCAATTTCTTTTTTAAGTTTTTGTCACAAGGCGGACACACGTCCAAAAACACTTTGTGTATATACTCGCACTGCCCTGACTGTTCCAGACAATTAAGTAATTATCTTAAACGGGTCTATTGTCCGTCAATTGGCCGTCATTGTTAGCTAATTAACCGCGAAGAAGAAAGTCGCCCCTTGAATAGGGGTGACCAGTTAGAAACCGGATCACACAATGGACCGTTTTAAATAATAGTTTTAATTGTCTTGGAACTTTTGCACCAGTGCGAGTATAGCAGCCGTCATTGCGCAGCATAGCCTGCGCACCTGCTTAAAACATGGTATGTAATTGGCGTGGTCGTAGCTCAATCTTTCTTTGTAAGGACAGTACATCCTCTATAACTAAAAGAGCAAATCTCTGTTCGTGCCAATTGTAGTATTCCGTCGCTAAATGCGCAAAACCTGTTGCCAGTATCGCCCAATTGTAGTATTCCGGCGCTAACCGCAGAAAAACTGTTGCCAGTATCTCCCAATTGTAGTATTCCGTCGCTAACTGCGCAAAACCTGTCGCCAGTATCGCCCAATTGTAGTATATTCCGTCGCTAAACGCGCAAAACCTGTTGCCAGTATCGCCCAATTGTAGTATTCAGTTGCTAACCGCGCCAAACCTGTTGCCAGTATCGCACACTTGCAGTACTTTTAGTAGTTCCGTCGCTAAACGCGCAACACGTGTTGCCAGTGTCGCTCAAATGGCGTCATGTGACAAACTAAAAGATAAAAATATCTTCACCGTGAATCCTTTCCTTGAAGCGCCGCAATTTAACAGCGACAATTCATTAATTACATCCCTGTTACCACAGGTTTTTCAACACGGATTACTGGGAACCCTCATAACCTTGCACTTTAGTGCAAGCTCCCTCATTGGCTCACAACCAGTGAAACGAGCCTCTACCTATCCACCTGCAAGAAAGGGGCCACTACCACCAGCTGGTAGTTCAGTTGGTAGTTCAGGTAGTTCAGTCAATGGTTTAAAAGTGTACGACTTGGTGGTAGTGGCCCCTTTCTAGCAGGTTTCGTTTCACTGGTTGTGGGCCAACGTGTAAACGAAAACCTGCATGCGTTGTGCGGCAGTGATGTGGAAAACCGCCGGCGTCACTGCTTCGCATTGTCACGTGCCACAACGAGCATCCCAAACGCGTGCATGTACTAGCTTTTAGATTATCGGGAACTTGTTTAAGAAGGTTCTACTGTACCTGGGAGTTTGTCTTCGCAGCAAACAGCCATATTCCAATGATCATATAAACATCAAATGATATCCTCTGAAATCGTACCAGCGTATTCAACCATGATGACGACATCCATGTTGCTGCTTCTGCTACAGATCTTAATGCCAGGCAAATTTTCACAGTCCAAATTCCACACCAAACACCAAGTTGTATCGAAAAGATATCATTGGATTCTTTAACAAAGAGACCCAAATGTCTATAGCTGCTCCACAGCGCCCTTACATCATCATTATTCCAATATAATTTCTTAATTGTTCGCAAACTTGCAAACGCGGTGTTTAGAGCGAAGCACACATAAATAAAAATGGAAATTCCAAATATATCAAAACTGATAATCCATGCTCGCAAAATCGAAAACCATATGCTTTGGTATGAGGTCAATATAAACATTTGTATAATATTAGTAGACACATTAGTTGTTCCGTTATTATTGGACTGTGTGGCTTTACATATATCTAATGTTTGGAAAATGCAAATGGAAATATTGATAATAAGGAAAAGAATTAAATGAATACTTGCAATATAATTGAAAACTAAAATCCTTTTCCTGATGTTGGTTTCTGAGCGATTAAACTGAACAGCAAATCGAAAACATTTCATGATCAGATTGCCAATTTGCTTCTGTCGCAACCATGTAACCAAATGCGTTATAAATATCAGAATGAATGTCAAAAGTGATCCAACATTTCCGTATAATGCACTATATGTTTTCCGTTTCAAAGCCATTACGGTAATAATAATATACAATGCAATTTCCAGAATTAGCAATATATTGACTATAATTCCATATACAAGCAATATTTTGCCTCTGCTTGAAATATCAATGCCGTATAAACAGTATAACAGAGAAATGCAGCCCAAATTAAAGTTTCGTCTCATCATGATCCCAATGTAAATTTGACTCAGCTGATAAAATGCTTCTGCTCAATCTACTAGAATACTAAATGCTTTTATATATACGTATCAACTCTACAACTTTTTAGCGGCATATTGACATTTCTAATGGGGAACACTTATTTCTAATGGCCACTTAAAAGGAATATGTTCATTAAACAATCATTATTGGATTTTAAAGTAGCAACTATGTATATAGGCATGAATAAATTGCATTAGGTACTTTTCAACTACAACATGGATTAGTACTAATGTACGAAGACAAATAAGACAGTAAAAGCTAATTCAATACAGTAACACACATATGATTAAGAAAAATAATTTTATTTTTTAATGCACAGTTAGCATGCAGTATGATATAAAATATTTTGTCTCAACTTGTTAGCATTTTGGCTCGACCGAAAATGCATGTTCAATGTGCTTCATTGAACATGTGCTTCATTTTTTAAGAATGTTGGCCCATTTTGGGATGTATTGTAGCCGCAATGGTGAACGCAAAAATCGGGATAAAATATCCAAAAAAAGGTAAGTTTAGCGCTGTATTCAATGTTATTTATTTCGTCAATTTTATACGTTCTCAATATTTACTAGCGATTTTAAACTGCAACCACCTGGCACCGTTTTGCCACATGCAAAAAAACAAAATGGCGGCTCGATGATCAACCTTAAAATAACATCTTTTTGGATTATCCTGGAGCCATTCACACACTACCTGTTTCACAGCCTCATCATTCTTAAAACTGTGTTCTCTGAAGTCATACTCCACCATCTTGGCAAACAGATGAAAATCTCATGGTAGTAGAGAAATGTATAGAGAAATGGAATATAGTTAGGGCAGAGAAAGTGAAGATAATCTTGAATGAGGATGGTACTGGAATATGTAGCTACACACTTTTCACTACAGCCGGGCGATTGCTGCGCTTCACTGTAATGCGCATGCGCAGATGTCGTCACATCCGATACACATTGCTCTGTAGTAAGATGGATTCACAAGCTTGTTT
Source organism: Glomeris hexasticha (assembly GCA_034695945.1). NCBI lineage: Eukaryota > Metazoa > Arthropoda > Diplopoda > Glomerida > Glomeridae > Glomeris > Glomeris hexasticha. The sequence continues at coordinate 7,715 of JAQIWR010001294.1, forward strand.
TGTGCTGCATGGGTTGATGTACGTCATGTCTGTGCATCCTGGTGGAACGTCACTGACGTTCAAAGTGACGCACACCACTTCCATTCTCATTTCTTCCATCACAAACATGCATCATGCACTTGTAGCGTCATGACACTCCAAGCAGTGAAATTTGTCAGTGATGCAACTCAATTCACAGCCTACGCAACATTGACGTACGTCTCAAGCATGGTTCACATGGGCGCGTTTTGTCCAAGGCATGTCGAGCGTTTGTATGCGCGTCAAATAATGCGTCACATGTGAACCAATTTGCGCCATGCGGCGCGTCTCCCGCCGCGCGGCGCGCATTTGCGCGTCATACCGCGCAAACTACAGAGTTCAAATATTAGAACTTCGACGCACCAATTTGTGCATCAAGATGGCGGACAAAAAATACGCTCGCCCGTCCATTACGAATTACGAGCGCTAGGTGGCAAAATAAAGTAGTGTGTAGACTCCAAATGCTAAATATAGTTTGATTACAACTAAATCTATGTGGATTGTGCATTTTAGAGGTCAGATGCGAGAGAATTTTAATATCAAAAATCGAGGCGGGGTAACTGGATAGGTTGCTTCACTTCACAGCCCATGCGGAAGCATATTCAGTAGGGCTACGTATTATTGTCCATAGATGGCGCCATGCATGCGTTGCGCGTTATATTCGTCCGTCATGACGCCGTTTTCATTATGCGGCATAGACGCTGCAAGACGCGCGAAGAATGACGCGCCCATGTGAACCACGCTTAATACATTTATATAGGGATAACGTAGGCGATTAATAGCAACATTGCCTGCTGGTCTGATTGTTTTACCTACTCTAAAAGCAAACTTGTAGCGCACTAAATACATTTGAACAACATCCTGTCTAAATTCCAATTATGAGACTGATATACCAGATTATCTTCTGAAAAGCCATGCATTTTTATACACACAAGTGTCGGGCAGTTCAATAAAAATGGCATCAACATGCATCCATTGGATTGTCTTCTAGTATATCCAATGCCTCTAGCAGGGTGATTTTTCTAGCAGTGTTTGAATTCAGGAGCGAATTTCACATATGCGCAGGTGTCTTACATTGTATGGTTATAGGAAATGCAGGAAAAATAACAAATATATTTGAAATGCCCAGCGTGACATATAAGTTACACCTAAATTTATGATGTGATTTTTGAAAAGATGAAGAAAGTAGAAACCTAAACGTACTACAGTTTCAAAATATGAACTGTAAAGAAGAGAATTCAACATAGGTACCCACTGGAATTGTAGCAATGGGCTTTGCTGCCACCGATGAAACCAAGTTTATCGTTCTAATGCTGACATTATTGAAATAATAATTAATAATGTAGATTCAGTTTTGCTGTGACGTATATGTTACCATGGGCATGAATGGGTTTAAGCGGTTAATCTGGCTTCTCGAAGACGGTTCAGTTCATCCTTCATTGTTTTCAGCTTTTCATCCAGCTGTTGCCAATTGAATTCTTGGTCATCATAGCATTCTTGGATCTCATTAGCAGATTTGTTAGCTTTCCACAGCGGATATGCTGCTGCTCCCCCTACCGTCAGTGCGGCAACAGTCCCCACACCTTAACGCAACGCAGGAAAACATACATATGTAAAAAAATTACCTGTTTGTAAATCATTATTAGTTTTATCATACCAATCATGTCCCAGATTCCATAGGCTGCTATCAAACCCAAATACCCGACAGCTAGCGGGGCAATGATTGCAGCGGCAGCAGCGAAAATCCCAACGCAGATCATTATGTTCTTTGTTTTATTCTTGAATGCTAATTGGAAATATTTTGGAAAATCATTTAGATTATAACAGTGCAGAAAGCAACTATGTTCTAGTAATGCTTTTATTTATTAAGATCACTGGCAAAATTGCGCGTGAATGAATTCATCTAAAAATGTGACATATTAAAAATGTGACGTATTGGTACTGGAAAAATTTCCATAAGTGATTATTAGGGAATTGTATACACAATCATTCATTAATGGTGTTATAATGTTGACTTTTCAAATTAATACCTAGGGTGCTGTATACCTTGAATTGATCGAAGACCCGCATCAATTTTACGTTTCACTAGTGCCATGTCTGTTATGCAGCTAGCCAGGCTGAAAGATATCTTGTGGTAGTGGATGTCAAATATTTTAAGGTTTGCAGCTTTTTTAGAGTCGTCTGCTCTGATGATATCAATGAGGGAATTTCCCAAATCTTCTAACTTTTGCGCAATAGCGGTTGCTTCGACAGCAATACGAGTCAGTTCCTTGTTGACCCATTCCAATCTGTCCCTATGCTCTTGCAAATCTACATCTATTACCCTTTGCACGTTGTCTAAAATGGATTTGATGAGGAGAAAGTAAGGCATGAGGGATGTATATGATGACAAAGGAATTAGGAGTTGTTTTAGCTTCTTTTCCACATCATCGTTTTTGAAAAGCACGCTAACTGCTGATACTACTTCTCCAAAAACTTTGAGGAATCCGATATCAAGGTCTTTTGAATTCTCAGGCTTCCCAGTCAGAAGTTTCTTTATGTCCTCTCCAACATCCAATAGCTTCTTGCCCATTTCAATGCTGGCATTGTCAGAATCCGGTTGTGCGGCTTGTGCAGACATGTTGGATCAATGCTCGGATTATAATGCAATGAAATGATATTTATTCTGAAATATAGAACAATATAACGTGCCGTTACAAACTTGAGTGCAAGATAGTATTTTGTATTACAGCATACATATACGTATTTTATTGGGAGAGTATTGACCACTTTTTATTTATAAAAAATGTGGTTGTAATGTCAAATGTAAAGTGCATTTTGGTACCTCAGAGTGGCGTACGATGGCGCCACGTGTCAAAATCGGTTTTGGTTTTATTTTGACCAACTCGATGAATTTTAGACGTAGAAATAGGTGTTAGCTTCTTCGTATTCAACTTTGGGCGTGGTCCTGATATCCATTGTTAATAAATCCGCTTAATTTCCGTTGACAAAACTTAGTTACAATTAGGATGTTACTCAAAGTAATCACAATGATGATAATCTTACTTTAAGCTGAGTTGAAACATTTTCAGTGGCAAATCGAAATTTAAACGTAATGAAAGGTTAATTTTACATGCGTCTTACATAGCCATTGTTTTCCAACTAACGATTTAACTTCAAATTCCAAACTTGAACCCTTTAATACGAAATGTAAACCAAGACCGAGAAAACGTAAACAGTTCAAAAAACGTGCCTTACATGCAGCACCATCTAACGAGCGAAAAGCGAATCATTAACGCGATGCGCACAAATACACCCCCTGGTAGGAATTATCACGCTGCACTTGCGAGTTACACCTTTCATGCATAAGCGATCGTAAGTTAACATTTATGCTGACATAGGTCAAGGTTATTATATACTCCTCCCTCAGGTTGCGCGGAACCGCATGCGCACCAAAATTACCTCCTGCTGTGACCTTTGGCTCTTGACGTCACGCGTCGGCCACAGGGTTATCTGCTTCCCCTCTGCCACTGTATTAGCGCTGTATATAAGTTTCAAAAAATGAGGTTTCCGGGCGACAAATATGAATATAAAAATAATGGAAAGTGGTGGAATAAACGTAATTAGCCCTTGCGGTTAAATTATGTTTACAGTAGTTTTTTGAGAAACTGATATTTCACGCTGAATTGGCGTTTTTGCGGATGAACTGACCATAACAAATAAATCCTACGAAGTCAGTGTGAATTTTCCAAATACTGTATGCATAATTCGGACAAAATTTAGATCAATTTTGGCTGAATTCAACTTAATTTTATTGTGAAGCAGGATAATTATTAAATACAGTTTGTATGCAAAGAAAGTTGTGTGTTTCACTTGCATTTTTATTGATCCAAAAGGGTGTTTTAAATATAAAGCCTATCCCAAAGAAGTTAATTTTTTATATACATATTTACATGTTTGCATTTCGTTTTTTATTATCATATTTTATTACATTTTAGGTATAATTGAAATTTTGGATATCTGTAATTTTAACATGTCTGTGTAAAAATAAAACCCCTCAAGGCCATACCATGGTTCCAAGCAGAGGACAATTTGTTTGAGAGAAATTAAATGTTTATAATAAACGTTTTCGTTATTAGTGGTGTTCATTTCTCCATCCCTGATGCAATTAAATGAAATTTCATAATAAAAATATGATAAAATGATTTTCTAAAACAAATGGTCTTTTACAATGTTATAAATGACTACACTCACCTGATAGACATACAGTACAGTTAACTAACTGCAAATTGTACTATATAAAAAAATAAACTTATTTGGAATCGGTTTTATATTTATGGAGCAATAAAAATGCAAGTGAAACTCATAACATTCTCTGCATGCAAACTTTATTTCATAATTATCCTGCTTAACACTAATATGATGCTGAATTCAGCCAAAATTGATATTAAATTTTGTCCAAATTATGCATACAGTATATGGAAAATTCACACTGACTTCGTACGTGCAGATCGCCAGAATAGACTCAGTGACCATAGGATTTATTTGTTATGGTCAGTTCATCCGCAAAAACGCCGGTTTTATCGTTAAATATCAGTTTTTCGAAAACAATACCGTGAACATAAAGTAACCGCAAGGGCAAATTACATTTATTACACCACTTTTTATTATTTTTATCTTCTTATTTGTCGCCCGGAAACCCCATTTTTCGAAACTTATATACAGTGCCAATACAGTGGCAGAGGGGAAGCAGATAACCCGGTGGCCGACGCGTGACGTCATGCATAATTAACGTGGTAGAACCTCTCTAAACAAATACTCTGTAAAGTAATACAAACTTAAGGTCCCAAGGCTATTAGTTTAGAGTGAGAGAGAGAGGTTCTATTGTATTCCCAAAAACGTTCATGATAATGTCTGTCACTTTTGTGAACGGTTTTCCCAAACCTTGAAAACATGATCAGATTAAAAAATATGTTCGGAAAATGCTAGCAAAATGCAAGGATTGACATAAGCATTGCACTTATAGTTTAAATTACAGACTAGTGAACTAACCTTAATTGCAACCGTGAATCTCCAACCCTTTACTCTACACTGATGGCTATAAAGAATATGAAAAGCAAACTGTGTTTTTTTTTCTTCAGTTAGCACAGGATGTGGACTGAACTTTGATTGTCAGCTAAGCCAGATGTCATTAAATAACTATACCACTCTTATGAGGAAAACATTGAACAGACATCTAAATGTCAACATTGTAGTACGTGGAAAAGTGCTTTTATAAACGAGAATTATACTTAATGCTATAGAAATAGTACAGCTAGACTATTTTAAAATATTTTTAAAAACAGCAAAATAATCCTAGTGTATACAGGGAGAATTAATTCATGATATTGTTAGTTTCGATGTTATTCACTGTTCATTTATGTATGTAGTTTTGAAGTAATCACTCACAATTGTAGTAAGTCCAAATTTAATGATACACTGATGCTGAATAACTAATTACTTAAACTGAATTCTTGAAATATAACTGCTTTAAGATGTGCGTCCGCTCGCTTCAACATTCGATCGCATTATGATCTCTTAATTTCTATTGTAACATTTTGTCCGATACTCCATCTCCATGCATGCTTTGCTAACGATTAAGACAATACATCGTCTCGAATTTGACATGAGTTACAACGTAATTGTAGCATTCGGAAAAAGGATCAAACACAACGTAAACATAAATGCATTAGCAGCGACTTCGACTTTAAAACGAAAAAAAAAAATAACGTAAACATGCTGCATGCTACATGCTAACAATATTTACTGAATTTTTAATTTGTAGTTTGAGATTTATAGTCCAAATTTCACCAGTGGAAAACATGAGAATAAATAAACAATAGCTAATGTAATTAGTAATGTAAATAATAACAAATTACAAAAAAAGTGTATTTGTACAATTTAATTGTAAAATTTGTGATGTTCATGATTCAAATAATTTATTTTCAATTATTGACTAACATATTAAAAAATGTGCAATACTAATTAGACATCATAGAATGTTCACCAAATAATGTATTCATTGTAGCTTTTTAGTGTATGTACAGCTGACCACTACCAATTGTATGGATTGACACAGATGATAGATTTTGTTGATGCGAGTGGCATCAAATGTTAATTCTAGGAAATTGTATTTAAATTTTGAGAAATAGCCAGGCCAAGTGACGTACAATCAGTGCCGCTCCTCAAATTACTCATTGTAACATTATCTAGAAATGGAACTTTATAATGCAAGAATTAAGCCTGTTATAACATTTTAGAATGCGTTTAATTACCTTAGCAAAACTGACTCGCTATAACATATACTGTGCATGTTCACAAAGCCACATAATTCAAGACCCACATTCACGTTTACCATACTTTATTGTAATCACATATATCAAATACTTTTGAATGTTGTAACTGGCATAAATATTATGTATAACAAGCTGTGCAAAATACTAAGTTTTTTGGGTACTAAGTTTATGCGTAGGATATCACGATAAGTTGCTAACATTTAAGTAGCTGTGATAGTGTGGGCCGAAACACGTGTCGTGTCTATGTACAATTCTTTGTACAGAACCATATGTGGGTAGGAAACTATTCCAAATTAATT
>JAQIWR010001295.1:0-14342 GCA_034695945.1 Glomeris hexasticha
TCAAGACCCTTATAATTGATGCTCCCCTATCCAGAAAGCCAGGGGAGCATCAATTATAAGAGTCTCGATAAACCTTTGACATCTAATAACTTTTTTTTACTAATTTTCACAGACCTTTAAATATTAGAAAATTAGTTTATTAATTTAATCACAAATTATAGGCCTACTTCCATATATAGAACATTTGAAAAAGTTTACAATTATAAAATTCCCTGACTAATCCAGGTTTCTCAGGTTTCCCAGGTTCTCCATATACACACACCTTCCCACTTTATTAATGTATACTAAGAAATATTTCACACACATATTACATATAGCAATAAATAAAAAGATTACCGATTATAAAAATATTGTCACTAAGGTGAGATGCAGGGGGGTTATCAAATAATTACGTCAACAGTTCTTATTTCTTTTTAAATATAAAATATAAGATATAAACAAAATGAAGGTTCCGTTGTATACATATATACATCAGACTTACCAACAAAGCACACATATGTGTGTGTGTGTGTATATTAATAATAATAATAGTTTGTAAATTAGGTCAGCGATTGTTTTTCACTCATTGTTACAAGGTGAGCCAGTGTGTTAACGTCTTACAGTGGCTCACCTTCGTTCCCAACGTCTCAGACGAATTTTATTATTGACAGACGTAACTTTGGATACCGTTGGTAAAGGGGAAAACGTAAGCCAATGGCGTTTGAGGTCCGCCAGGTGGCGCTCCGAGAGCTTAGTTCGTCTCATGGCCGTCCATTTTGGCCACACATTACTCGGCTGAACGTTGGTGACATGAGCTGTTTCGCTAATACTGGCTTCACTTACACTTGAGTGACAACATCTGGCAACACTGATCACTGAGACAGAGAGTGTTATACTATAAGTGTATGGATCGGCGCCATTTTTAAACTTTTATTCAAACACTGGACACAACAAATGCCTCGTTGTCCAAGCGCCTGTAGTAGGTAACCAATCATTATTTATTATTTAGTATATTTAAACTAGTATTTTAGATATATTATATATTGTTATACTTACTACAACAATAGGGGATTTCCCAAAATTGCCTATGTCACATTCCTTAGATAGGGGACTTTTATTGTTACTATTTTATGTTTATATAGGTAACTTAGTAATATTCTTTTTATTCTAATATTTGTTGTTTAGATAATATTGTTTTTATTCCACATTACATTCCTATTTTATGTTTATATAATATTATATTTATTCCATATTATTTCTATTTTGTTATCCTTTTACATATAATTATTACATACTACAGTATATGTTGAATTTTCCCAATTAGTTTTTCCAATATATATTGATTACTGTAATTAATATACAAATTTTTTACAATATGTTTATTAACTACTTTATTCTTTATAACATAGCATTTATGTATATATACATAACTTTTCCTATAAATATTATTATTTTTCTGTATAAATATAATTTCTATAATATTATAGTAATTATATTTAGTATTATATTTTTGAGGTGAAACTATTCTAAAAAAATAAATGTCATTTCCCTAATATTTCCTTTATTTATGAAACAATTTCATATATTTTACAAAACAGAATTAAGTTTCTGGATATTTTCCCAGTATTTTTGTACTTCCATAATTATTATGTAAATGTTATATATTTATTTTTAAATATACCAAATTGTCATTCGTAACACTTGTTTAAATACTGTATTTCCGGATCAATTGACCAATCTATTTTAAATGTATTCAAAATTATAACTTTGAAATATAATTTTCATAAATTGAAAATACACGTTATAACTTTTTAGGCCTATTGCAATTTTTTTCTTTCTATGTTGACATCTGCTATTGCGTCATAAAAGTCACATCTTTGTGACTAATCTGATATATTACGTGGTAGAATGAATAGCCGTATATATTCTTATCTTCCCTTTATAACTTTGTTTATTTTAATAAAAGTTGCATGACCATCACTTATATATCTATATGTATCTACATATTATTTATTATCATTGTAAATTTTATTTCTTCCCACATGTGAATATACTGTATAAACTAATTAATCACTGTAACGAATTCAGTGTAAATAAACCAAGAATATTAATTGATATAGTAATCATATTCCAATGACAATATTGCAAAACAAATTTCGGTTTTAAATTTATACTGAGTTATTACATGTGTGGCTTATTTAGCATGTTTATGCAAATAAGTTATTCATTGCAAGGTTCCAGATATCATAGGAAATGCAATAAATGTATAAACGGATTAAAACAATAGTAAGGGAAATTAAGGATTCAAATAAAATAATATATTTGGGGAATATATAATATATTTTAGAATAAATAACAAGTAAGAAAATGTTATGAAAATATATTCATAACAAATAAAGAAGTAATAAATAAGTCAGGGAAGTTTTAAGAAGTCATGGGAAAAAAGGTCAGGGAAAATTTGTCACATTTTGAAATACATGTAGTAAAGTCAGGGGAATTATTACAAATTAAAAATCGGCTAGATTTCACAAATGATGTGCAATAAAGTAAAAAAATAGTCAGGGAATTCCAGGAAACTAAAACAATATAAATACAAAGTCAGGGAATTTCATGACAATTACAAATAAGTTAGGGAAGTTTGAAGAATATATGGATTAAAAGTCAGGGAAAATGTGTAATATTGAGAAATAAATTCAGTAAAGTCAGGGAAATTCAGGAAACTAAATCGAGTCATATTGTAATACATATTACTATATGGAAATAAATGTAACAAATCATAGAAAAATAATTCAGGAAAAGTCAGGGAAGAAATTAGAGAGGGAAAAATGTAAAAATAAAGCCGGATTTCCAAATGTCTAAATTATGAAACACTTATTTCTTAGAAGAATTTCGATGATGGTGATTAATACTTTAAGAAAACTGGGTTTTTCCTTATATTTCCTAACAAATACATAATTATGAAATGAATGAACGAACGATTATTGTAACTTTGCTTAGTAAACAAATCTATTTTGGTAGTTTTGTTGCCCCTTTGGGGCCAACGACGCTTCAACCCCGAGCCTTCGCATATATTCATCATCCCATAATAAAAGTTGTCTGGCTATCGTCCACACAGACAGATTCCCCCGGGTCACGTGACACTAAATATACTCTCACTCTAACTATATTATGTGTCGAGGTTAACGGCATTGCAATTGCAAAAATGGCCACCAAAAACGTAAAAAATTAATTACCCCCACTCACATACAATATATAAAATCTCATGTGACGTCACTTCCGCAAATATTAACAAATGACTCATAGAAAGTGGAAGACTTTTTTTTGCCATACATTTTTATCCGAATAAATTAAACAAAAACAGTCGACATATTGAAATAGAAATTTTATATAATCCGTAACTAATTAGATTTAGTTTTAATTTCAAAACAAGTTACTCAATCGAAACAAATATTGTCTGCTTATTTAAGTATGTTAACTCGGGTAAACACGATTATCTATTTCAGTGTACTTGGAAATTTAATCTTTTGTTGGTTGACATTTAAGCCTAACTTCGTATATGTATCTATTTCCCCTTGATTTATTTTTCAACTTCCAAGAAGTTACTTCATCGATATAATTAAATAACGTAATTACGTTAACAGGATAATAATATCTTACCTAATTGGGAATTTTAGTCAGGTTAATTTTTATCCTTGTAATTTATTTTTATTTTATTCTATTTTAGTAGGCTATATGAAGTTTTAAGCCTAATTATTATCATGATCATTATATTTTCAAATTATTTGGGTATTAATCTCAACTAAGTTACTAAATACGTTCAATCTAATAAGTAGTATAATATCCCGCGTTAATTTCAATTCTAATCCTTATATTTCCAGAGAAATTTGAAATTATTGGGTATTTATTTAAGCCTAACCAAATGTAAACATTTATTCTAAGTTTACAATACGTAAATTTAACAATGTAACAAAAATACTACAATTTTCAAACAGTTATTTAAATGTTGAAATATTAAGATCATATTAAACAATTTTAAAACAACCTATAATTTAATTAATATTGCCTAAAATATAATAATAATATTTCCACTAATTACTCGAAAATAGTGGCTCCCCCTTTCGACGGTCATTTCAAGTTCAAACACATCATACTTGTTATTTATTTTATTAGGGGACTTGTTTATATTAAGTTAGGTACATAGTTGTTGTGCAAACTTTTTGTCGTTTAAATTCGATATATTTTTCATACATTTAATGACGTAATGTCATTTACTTCCTGTTGATGGTTGCAAAATTACAGTTCAAATGTGAATTATATTATTGTTGGGATGCGTCATCTAACAATTGCCACGTAACAATAATAATATGTATTTCCAAAATCCATTTCCTCATCGTGGAAAAAATTTAAAAACTTCATTCAACTTTTTGTAAAATACGAAATATACTGCGATTTCTACATATTTTGTTTTTTTGAAAGGATCTTTGTTATTGTTCAAGCGTAAATTCGTTGGAATTGTTCAAATTTTACCATGAAAAATATGTGTAACAATAATCTATTTTAAAAATTATATTTCTGAAAACAATGAACTCATTCTTATTAATTTCAATTTCAATTCATTTAAAGTTGGCCCTGGATATTTTACAACAGGAAAATAGATAACATTCAAACTTCATAATCGTTAAACTTAATTCCTATATTATAATAAACTATATCATCATGAACCGTTTCAATTGCCCCATTTTAAAATTGAGAAAACTAAATTATAATAGTGAAAGTTTCAATAATTTTTTAAACACAAATTGTATACTGTATATAGTTAGTTTTAATATGCAGCTAAACTTTCTTTACAGTCAACGAATATTGGAAATAATAAGTGTTAAAAAATCCGGAAATATTATTAAACGTTGGTGTATTTTAAAAAAGAATAACAAAATCATACTTGTGAATATATAATATAATTAAAAACGTTAAACGTGGAATTACTAATTAAACCAGGAATACTAATAGGTATTTATTAAACAGAAAAACTGTAATACGAAATTATAATTTACTGATGTATTTATTAGACCTGAATTTAAACTATAACATGAAATTATAATTTAGACTAAAAATACTAATATGAATTTATAAAACCAAAACAGTTTAATATGCATGAGATCATTATTATTGTAACCATTGATTAATATTCTATAATTTCAGCCATTAATAATTAAAATACTCTAATTTAAACCATAAATTGAAATACTGTAATTTAAACCATTATTAATTAAAACACTCTAATTTAAACCATTATTAATTAAAATACTCTAATTTAAACCATTATTAATTAATATACTCTAATTTAAACCATAAATTGAAATACTCTAATTTAAACCATTATTAATTAAAACAATCTAATTTAAACCATTATTAATTAAAACAATCTAATTTAAACCATTATTAATTAAAACACTCTAATTTAAATTATTATTAATTAAAATGCTCTAATTTAAACCATAAATTGAAATACTGTAATTTCAACCATTATTAATTAAAACACTAATTTAAACCATTAATTAAAATACTCTAACTTAAACCATAAATTGAAATACTATTATTTCAACCATTATTAATTAAATTACTCTAATTTAAACCGTAAATTGAAATACTGTAATTTAAACCATTATTAATTAAAATACTACAATTTAAATCATTTTACTAAATATAATTTAATTTACAATCAACCCACATTAAAAATCCCTATATAAGAAATCTATAATGAAAAATAAGACAGTAATATGCAAAACTGATCAATAAATTATGTTATAAATTTGATAAAAGCTTTGTAAAATTTCGTTCCAGTACATTAATACTTTTGGGCGGTATTTAGGCTTAAAATCCGTTATTTGACGGATCAACACAGCAATTCTTATTTATTTATTTCATTAGGCCTACACAATTGCGCAATAGTGAGCCTCGAAACTTGTCTTCCGCACAATAAATTTGCCCGTCTTTGACCCCCTTTAGGGCTTCAATGTGTGCCAAGGTTATGTAGGAAGCAGGAAAGTATATACACAACAACAACCCCTAACTTTCACCCCTAAAGCACAAATTACATTCATTTTATATTATAAATGTATTACAATATAATAAATAACGGAAGCACGAAGGTGAAATTGCAATATCGATCACGTGATCAAACATCAGTGGCCATTTTTACAAAAACAATTAAAAACGATATCAAATAAATATCGGGGTCAATGTTACTGTTTTAGTTCTAATTTTGAACATCAATTTATATATTTTTAAACTATTGCTTTTATATAATAATTAATTGTTATACGTAGTATTTTCTTATTTATAAAATGTAAAACTTTTAATGTGAGAATTTAAAGTTTTACAAAAAGTCGGATATTAGTAGTTTTATTAATTGTACAGTAAAACCTGTCTATGGTGGAATTTCAAGAAACTGTATTTTTATATACTAACTACTCCATTTTATTTATTATTTACTATATATTTTTCCAGCCAAAACAAATTAAAGTAGTTACTACAACAGATTATAAACTTTTAATTTGTTTAATATTATGTAAAAATATTATGAAATATAAACATTAATTTACATATATCATTTGTTTGATCTTTACTATTTCCTTTTTCACTCCGAAACTATTTATACATTTAACTTGCATAACCACAATTAAAATTTTATACATTTTATACAAGAAACTTAAGTAATTAGTTAAAAAAAAATAAGGAAATACACAATGTGCAGTAACGAGCAATTATTATAGCAAACACAATGATATCCGGGAAAAGTAGATGCAAAACATGGAAATGAGGATGATTTCAATTTTTTCAATGTCACATCGATTATAATGTCGCCAAAATTAAACCGGATTAATTTTAATTATGGATAAGAGACAATTGAAAGTGAAATTTTTTAAACATTTTCGAAATTTTTGCAAGGATGAAACAAAATTCCGACCAATTAATAATCCGTATTGAGTCATTTAGAGGCCGACTATTATAATTTTAATTACTACTAATTATCACAGGTAATCATCGTTGAAAAGAGCGCACAATGAGGCGTTTTCATCCTAATTATGGCCTTTTCTATAAATTTCCTGCAAAAGAAATAATGCGGTTGTTCAGTTTCGATTCGACGAACGCAGAAACAATAATAATAATCATAATAACAATGCCAATTCTCAAATATAAACGCTCTAGCATCACGCAAACCGTAATTTACCGCCAAATAAAAGCCTTCACTTGTCCGCGATTGATTTTGCGCTCGATGTGCGTTGTTTGCGAGCCGTAATCGGTCAGAAAATGCCGGAAAATACGTTCGATTCCGCGCCGCCATATTGTGTTTGCGAGGCGAAATCGAACGCGGCGCTCCACTTTACGGACGTCGCACTCGAGTTGCCCGGCGTCGCTCTATGCTAGGCAAAATATAGAACGCCGGCTTCATAAGTTGGTCGTGCTACAGGCAATATTATTGGACGCCATAGCTATGCAGGGCAAAATAGACCGCGGCGGTCCATTTTAACCGGACGTCGGCTTTATTAGTTCGCCGTGCAAGGCAAAATCAATGAGGCAAAAAGGCAAAATAGAAACCGCGTTTAATTCGAGAGTTTAATTACGCCATTGCTGTGCAAGTCATTAAAATAGAACGCGGCGCTCCACTGAACGGACTTGATTAGCCATAAATTGATATCTAATGAATTAATTGATTGATCGTAAATGTGCAAGGAAAAATAGAATGCAGCGTGCTTTTCAAAATGGAACGCAGGTTTGGCCGCCATTGTTGCGCAATTCAAAATAGAACGCGGCGCTCCATTCTAAACGGACGTTGGCTATGCTAGGCAAAAAATGGAACGTTGCGCGTTGGACGCCATTGCTATGAGGGCAAAATAGAACGCCGTTCATTCAAGGTGGTTTGCGTTCATTACGCCATAACTGTGCAAGGCAAAATCGAACGCTGCGCTGTACGCCATTGCTATGCAGGGCAAAATAATAGAACGCCGGCTTCATAAGTTGGTCGTGCAATGTCAAATCGAATGCAACGCTGGGCGCCATTGCTATGCAAGGCAAAATGGAACGCGGCGCTTCACCCAACGGATTCGAATGTAGTTGTAATAGACCTTTCGCCGTATCCGCGACTGCGCATGCGCGCGCCACGTCGCCACCTGGTGCAAGAAAGCCCAACCATTCAGTGCGCTATAGATTCTGCAGCGCACTGAATGGTTGGGCTTTCTTGCACCAGGTGGCGACGTGGAATAGGAGAAAGGTCTATTAAAGATAAATATGGCGTTCGGTGGCTGACGAATCGATACGCTTGGAATGTTTCAGAGGTTCCGATGACGTCATGTCCGCGGAAGGATCGCCCATAGCGGACAGGAAGCATTCGCGATTGGTGGAAACAATGGGTGGAGTGACTTACATGAACCCGGATTCTGACACGGACGATGCCGACGATTACGAAGATCATCATGACCATCACAATCATCATCATCAACGTCCTTCCGGTTCCAGACCAGGTTCCGGTTCCGGTCTAAGCAGATCTCCCGTATGGGGACGCCCCGCCCACTCCGATGACCAATCCTCGCAAAACGGTAATCATTTCATCCTGGCAATCGAACAACTTGGATCACTCCCATGTTTTTATATGACAAAAATTGCTTTCAAAACATAATTATCCTGGAAAACCTTCAGAGTAATTTATTTATGCAATTGTCAATGTTTAATTAACGTTATTTCATCATTATTATCAGATTGTAATTAAAGGGTCATTCCATGTCAATTCACCCAATGCCCCCCACAGCACTGTCTCAGATTCTATCCATTTTTTATGGACATGTTGCTACACATCTAGAATGAACACTTGTGAAATATGAAGCGCTAATTCCTATTGGTTCTGGAGTTATGGATTTTAATGTTGAGCACGGCCAAGGAAGATTTGCTATGCCGAAAACAACTTTTTTTAAAATGTGATGTTCAGGAGAGTATAACTTATCAACAAGCATTCCTATAGCAATAACTATTTTTATACTTCATCAGACTTATATAAACTGTCAAAAAATGATAGCAGAAACTTAATAAATATTTTCAATTTACTGAAATTTAAATGCAAAATATGGTCCGTAGAACAGCAACAAAAACGCGAAGCTCTATAACTGATGCTTTATTTCAGGAACTAGAAACATTAGTGAGATGATTATTTTTTTCCTTCTTCAATGTTACATGGTGAAGCAACTTGAAAAGTTTTGGGCGGATTGGTTGATTATTGTGCGTGGTACAGCACTATAAAGTTGCTTCCGTGAAAGAATGTCACTCAATTCGTCACTAATTTTATCTATGTTGGCTGTAAAATAGAGCTTTGATAATTTTAGAGGAAGTAGATATATAGATGCAGAATTCACACCAAAAAAAGTTTTTTGGACGGACTTTCCATTTGGCAGTAATAAAATTTTGTTTTTATTGAAATTTCCATATGGAAACCAGTTATTATAGACTGGTTATGATAATAATAAATCAGCACATATTATTCTTAATTTCAAGTGATGTTATAAATTTGTGTCTTAACCTTAATAGACCATTATTTTATTTGTTTGAAGATTGTAAGCACTACATCAGTTGAGAGTTGCGGTCAATATCGATTGTCAAGTACTGATTTTGAACGAGTTGAAAGTTTGTATAGTTGTGTGGCTAGCTTAACCGGCCTGCTTTGTTTCCATTGTCCCTAATTGGTTAATGCAGCAATTAAGTGAGTTAGTGTAATTATCCAATTAGGGTCACAATGGGAGCAAAGCAGGCTGGTTAAGCTAGCCCTCGGGGCACCGGGCATAGATAGCTGGCAACGACTATATACTAAACAATATGATACATGTAAGCAATAAATCTTTCTTCCAATAGGTCATTTTGAGTCCCAATTTTGTTTTGTATGTTCATAGACTACCACCAAATATGTCATTAGCTTCATCAACAATCGCGAATATTGACCATATTCTACGAAATTATTACTGAAAAATGGGAAGTCCGTCCAAAACAATTTTTTTATTGTGAACTCTGCATCTATATACCTACATCCTCTAAAAATATTAAAGCTCTATTTTACAGCCAACATAGATAAAATTAGTGACGAATTTAGTGGCATTTTTTCACAGAAGCAACTTTGCAGTGCTGTACCATGCGCAATAGCCAACCAATCCGCCCAAAACTTTTCAAGTTGTTTCACCATGTAACATTAAAGTAGGAAAAAAATCATCACCTCACTAATGTTCCTAGTTCCTGAAATAAAGCATCAGTTACAGAGCTTCGCGTTTTTGTTGCTGTTCTACGGACCATATTTTGCATTTAAATTTCAGTAAATTGAAAATAGGTATTAAGTTTCTGCTATACATTTTTCATAGTTTACATAAGCCTGATGAAGTATAAAAATAGTTATTGATGTAGCTATGCTTGTTGATAAGTTATACTCTCCTGAACATCGCATTTTGCAAAATGTCGTTTTCGGCATTGCAAATCTTCCTCGGCCGTGCTCAACATTAAAACCCATAACTCCGCAACCAATTGGAATTAGAGCCTGATATTTCACATGTGTTCACACTAGATGTGTAGCAATAGCTCCACCAAAAATGGTTAGAATCTGAGACGGTCATGTGGGGGACTTACGATATTTTGGGTGATTTGACATGGAATGACCCTAAACGTTTATTTTTGGTGGTCGTAGTAAACAGCAAAATTGAACCGTAGCCCCGCCCCTTTTCGTCATTAGTGACAACCGTCCCTTGAGTTTCCACCATAGACAGGTTTTACTGTACAAGTAACATTGTTTTTTAGTTGCGTCCCTAACCCTGTTTTTTCAAAGCGATACGTTACCTGTCACTCGGGGGTAATTAATATCGAACGTTCCGTTTTCGCTCAATTCGTAGGTGGCGCTTTCGCTCTGCCGGCCACCATCGACCTGACGTCACACCTCAAACGTAAGGACATGTTCTCGAGCCGTAAGCAGCGGGAGTTCATCCCGGACAACAAGAAGGACGACAGCTACTGGGACCGTCGACGTCGAAACAACGAAGCCGCTAAACGTTCCCGCGAGAAACGTCGCCTCAACGACATGGTGCTCGAATCACGTGTCCTCGAACTGACCAAGGAGAACGTTTTCTTACGTGCCCAGCTGACGGCCATACGTGACAAGTACGGCATCAACGGCGAGACCCTCATCACCCCCGAACAGGTCACCGCCGCCCTCCCACCTCCCGAACACGTCGCCATCAACCTGAGCAAACGAGCTAAACTTCTGGGCGTGGCTTCCGTAACCACGCCCCCTCTACTCGTGGCCCACCCTCAACCGATAGGGGGCGGGGCCGCCGCCCACGTCAGGCGTTACCTCGAAGCTCCGCAGCACGATTACTGGATCCACCACTCTTACGGCAACGGCAACGGGAACGCCAACGTGAACGTCAACGTCAATCACCGGCCCCCGGAACCTCCCACCGCCCTTATCAGCGCTCTGACTGGCGGTTCCCTAGTTGCCAGGCCCAACCCCGGTTACTCCCCCTACCTGTTCGAGCCCCAGTCCGCGTTGCACGCCAACGGCAACGGCAACTGCAACGACTCCGCTAGCAGCATCAGCGGCGACGACGAGAGGAACTCTCCTCCTCCCGTTGTCGTAGCGACGGTGATGTCAGCGTCAGCGTCGGATCATCAGAATCACCTGCCGCACAAGTTGCGTCACAAGTCGAGGTTGGGAAACGGGAACGGCAACGGCAACTGCTACGACGAGACCGCTTCTGTGACGAGCGGAGATGAACGGGAACGGGAAGAGGAGGTGAAAAGAGGAGGAGCTAGGACTGCCGTTTCCCCGTTGGCGTCCGTGAACGTGAACGGGAACGGGAACGTGAACTCGAACGGGAACGGATCGGAGAGACTGGAGACGGAAAACTCGCAGCTAAAGTCGCAGTTGGAACGTTTGGCCCGTGAAGTGGCCAACCTAAAAGACATGCTAATTTACGACAAAGATGACGTCAAGGTAGAGCAAGACGTGAACGGGAACGGGAACGGGAACGGCAAGACGACGAGCCACTTGGCGCACGGGTGACGTTGAGCCGTGTAGTTTAAACACCAAGGGGGTCGTCCATTAATCACCTTTCAGAATACATTTCAGATCTCGTTTTTTAATCACATTTTGGTGGTTTTTGGAGCAGTAAAATTATTTTCCAATAGAGTTTGGTAAAATATAAAAAAGTGCAGTCACCGATTGGCGTTCAAGTGCATGACGTCATAATTATCCCAGATAATAAAAATTATTTTGAAACTAAATTACTTTATTAATTTCAGGAAAATTGTTTCGTTATTAATTCGCTTTTCAGTGGAAACAAATGGACAAATATTATTGGTTAATACACCACGTGACGTCATATACTGAAACTAATTTTCACAAAAAAAGCATTTTTAAAATTGTTTTATGTACAATTTATCCCACACATTTGACCATGAAAATAACTGGTTTTTTAGTAATAACGTTACACAAACCATTTGTTAATAGCAATTTAACACTAATGATGTAATCAATAAAATATAAATTTTATACCAATTATAAATGTAATTTCTCATTCATATAATTATATTAAATTGTTATTTTGATCAAATAAAAATAAATAACTTTACGAAAATTTAAATTCCGCCTACTGTGACGTCACTTTACAACTCTATTGGCTCATGGAAAGGGGGAAGAGTTACAGCTTTAAATCCCACTTATATGCATTTACTTACTTTTTTGTTCCAATAATATTCACTTTAAAAACAAATTGCAATAAATCACTGAACTGCCCATTATTTAATCACGTGATTAATGGACTGACACCTTTATTTTGTTTTTCATTCATTAAATCAATCACCACTTGTACCTGTTCGTTTCTCAATATATAATGTCACCAAACTTTGAATTGAAAAATCGCACCAAAAGTGAACTTTTTTTAATTAATCATTACTGTACTTTGACGAATGTTATTATTATTACACGTGTGTATTTTTCATTTTGTATAAATTTCGCACACACAACCCGTGTGCTATATTATCGTCATGTAATCGGCAACACTGTTTATATTTTTAACCCTTTCACCACCTTTTTAATTACGTTTATTATGAAAAAGAGAAGAGAAAAAAATCCAGTGCCAATTTTGTTAAATTTGAACTTGAACATTCAACGTAAAAATTTAATTACCCCTTAGCCCCTCCCCTCCGATGACGTCACACACCCACTCTGTAAAGTTGTACAGTTTCGATTGTATCCCAATTTGTACGAATTTCTTATTACAACGATATATAAATATATAAAAACAATTACTATGTTAAAAAGGAATTATATTTCTTGACTCCGCCTCTTTTATTACGTCATATATGCCGAGTATATATTCAACGGGAAAACGTGATTACTTTTGAAAAGTAGACTTGTATAACAATGTGTTTGAAAAATACCGGAATTTATTGGAAAGAAAAAAAAATATATTGTATAAAAAGAAAAGAGAAATTTTCAAAGTCGGCGAAGTTGAAAACTTGAATCAAGGTTATTACGTTAACCATCGTTAGTTAATCTAGTTCAAGGACACACGTGTGGTCAATGTGAATTGCTGGACTGGATAATAATCACTTCCGGTCACTACTGTTGTCATGCTATTTGTTTAGAACATTTTTTAAAAACAACTTTCAATTCCCTATTAGGCCTAAAATAAAACTTTTCAAAAAAACTTCAAATAACCTGTATAATCACGTAAACTATTTAATTAACGTACAACTAATCTCACGTCGGGTACTTAAATCCGGTACATGTAACTGATATTAATTGTAATGAAATCAATTTATTTTTAAATTTTAGTGCTACAATATTTAAACAACTATCTTGAATTTCAATCAATTTTAAAACTGAAATTCAATAGGCCTATCAAATAAAAATTAACGTTTCTGTAACTAATTTTCCTTACAGTCAACTATTAATATACTTTAAACATTAAAGGTAATCGGGCAATAGTAGTTCAGTTGTAAAATGTTACATAATGTATAATAAATTGCAGAACTTCTTAATTAAATTGAAATTCAAAATGTTCATTTATTAACTTCTTGTGAGTAAATTTCCCTTATAGTCAACTAGCATTTTTTCATGCTTAGATTTTGTAATTACACCATTAAAGTCGACTACATTTCACACTCAACATGGGTAATATATAATCAAGATATTTTAATTACATAATAAGTATATTAATTAATAAAAATGACATTAATTAATTTTAACAATAAAATGCAATTAAAGGGACAGTGAAGTCAACAAATAAATTTTAATATGTTATTCAGAGTGAAAAACTATAGAGAATGGCTATTTG
>JAQIWR010001296.1:0-14336 GCA_034695945.1 Glomeris hexasticha
TGAATGAAGACAAAACTTGGTCGGTTTCTGCAGTAGAGAGTGTTGTTTTAGAAAAAAATTATAAAATGGTTGTATCTTTTGAGGGAAGAAAAATGCAAGCATTGGAGTGGGAAACTGTTAGCTTGTCCCTAATCGGTTGTCCGCCACTGTATGTTGCTGGATTTTGCAATGGAAAATTATAACAAAAATGTGCATGAAATACTCAACAAATAAAAGATTCACATCATGTATCCATCACTATAGTAAGCATTAGGGTACATAATGTGTGAATAAGACATTCAACATCTTGGCAACTATATTGAATTGCACTTTTTTACATTGGATATATAAAATATTCAGTTCAAATTCTATACAACAAAGTTAGTGTCAAAGTGTCCCTACAAAATTTACATTGCATATCAGCTAATTTGATGTACAAGCTAGATAAAATGGTTTGTTATAACCAGGGAGTTATAACCACATGCACTACTCTATGCAATTCCAGCTATAATATATTCAGGATCAACCTACCAATTTGTTAGAAAACTGGATTACTAAATAAATAATTTGTTCTTCTGATTACAGGCAGGTCACGTTTGCGGCGATGACAAGGACCTTGTGGATGGCAAGCCAACTGGTTCCGTTCGTATTTCTTTTGGCTATATGTCCACTGTTGAAGATGCGAATCGTCTCGTAGCAATGTTAAAGACATGTTTCCTTGTGTGTGACAACATTGACAATGGCCCATTGATCAAAGCAACAGTGCAAACAATGTCCTCTGCTCCACTAGGTAAGCTAGCTATAATTCCACAAGGACCATACTTTGCACACAATTTACAAAGCAGTATTTTCTATTGGAAAACATTTGATGATATACAGTGTTTCTAAAACTTTTAAATTGCAATAGAAAATGTAATAATCTGTCACCACATAAAATACTCCATGCATTTTATTGAAATAATGTTCATTAATATTCCTTATTTTCAAAGTTAAGTTACACTTAGTTCAAGGCTTGATTTATTTTCCACCCTGTATATTTGATTCTGTATATACTATAGTACACTCAAGCTTGGAAATATTAGCATACTGTTATTTGTAAATATAATTTCATTAATTGTGCACAAATAGGACAACTTTCTCCAAAAGATGATGGCAATGCAGACATTACAGTAAAGACCTTAACCACCAAAGATGGAGCATTTAAAAATTTGAAATTAGCTTTGTCCAAACAAAGGAACAAAGGTTCAAAATGCTCCAAGAAATGTAGATGTTCTGAGAATGGTTTCGCAAATTGCCAAGGAACTCATTTATCCGGAATTAGTATTTACCCCGTAAAATCCTGCGGTGGATTCCAGGCAAGTTGTTATTGTATCATAACAAGCACAATAGGTGTAAGCGAAAATACGTTGTATGTACTAGCAAGTACTAGTAGTAATCTGATTACTGTTTCGGCTCTCTCAGACTCCATGTTGGATCATGGGCACTCGTGGATTCTTGTACGATCGTCAATGGGTAGTGATTACAAGTGGTGGAGTAGCACTAACCCAGAAGAGACAACCAAGAATGTGTCTCATCAAACCAGAAATCGATTTGGAAAATGGCCTTTTGTGGCTTCACAGCATCGGTACAATCTTCCTTGTACTGTACAAAAATGACATTTACTACAGTGTCAAGAATGGGATGGCGAAATTCTATAGCTACATTCATTGCCCCATATTTTTTTTATTTACTTTCTAGATAAATCAAAAGTGTCAGTGTAAACTTTTTCTGTAACACACAAAACACGGAGTACATAAGATTTCTATGTAAAAACACTTTCTTCAAAAATTTAATTTTCAAAACTTTGCTGTTCTAGCTCTCTGCATAAAAATGCTCTAAAAACCTTCGTCATTATGCTGCTCTCACAAAGAATCTGCTGTTCGCACTGCAGAAAATTGCATTTTAAGTTCCTCCCACAAAGGATCAGCTGTTAGCACTGCACAAAAACACCCCACCTGCTGATCGCATTCCCAATTTAATTACTTAAATGGGGATTCTTTGTATATAATAATGTGTATTATTTATTCATGTACCTATAAATATTCTTTTAAGGGGCCACTTCGATCAACATACCTCTAAAATCAGAAGGCAATTATTGTCAGAAGTCACAGATTCTTCCGACCAAAGTTTGTAGCGATAGGTAAGATGTTTCTAATGTGAGTTCTCTTACTACCCTCTACGTACATTTATTGACTATCTATACACTTTAGGAGGTCAGGAAGTTAACTAAAAACTCAGTGTATTTGCAGAGTTGAAGGACTAGACTGCGGGGATGTTGCGGCACAGTGGATATCCGATGTGTTGGGACACAGCGATTGCCGTCTTCTACGTCAGCTTCCAACATCCAGTAGGACTTGCAGATCCAGAAGTACAGGTAAACAATAGCCCTATGTTTAAATTTGTGTTATTACCCGAGGCTCTTAACAATAATTTATGTTGTAAATTATAGGCTACACGGTTGGAGGAATTTCACTATCTCTAGCGAATGAAGCGCAATTCCTGTTTGTGAATCGTGAAAGTGTGGCTGTTTTGGCAAACAAAATAAAGTCTGCTAAATGTGGATTAGGAGATGATGATGAAAATATTGAGAGATTAGTAGCAAGGTTTCGACCAAACTTTGTCGTTGACGGCATTCCGCCCTTCGAAGAAGATGAATGGCAAGAACCGGTTGTCATCGGGAAGCAATTGTTCAAGGTATTATAATATATTTATATGTTCCGATCTCTTATAACAGATCAATGTTATTTTGAACACAGGTTCAAGGAAAATGCACTAGATGCCAAATGATCTGCATTGATCAAGACACGGGAGAAAAATCAAAAGAGCCGTTGCGTACTTTATCCGCAACGAGAGGTCATAAGGTACTTAAAATCTGAATTAAGAAAGCACCGTGTTAATTACAAATACAAAGAATCTTTTCTGTTCCTGCAGATGACATTTGGAATATATCTGGCACATAGCGGCAATGGTAATGAAGGCAATACAGTTGAAGTAGGTGATCCAGTTATTCTTCAAGCGAGAGTTACAGAATCATGATTTCATTCAATGTATTATAAACACTTGGGGGAAAAAAAACATTCCTTTGACCAAAAGATTACAAAATGGATTTATTGAACTGAAAGTTTACGAAGTATTTACACATTCCTTGACATTTGCATTTCAACTGTTGGCTGGTTGCCACACCAAAGCAACTAACATTATACAGTTGATTAGAAAAATAAAGAATATATCAGGTTGTAGACAAAATTGTATTATCTCCAGACACCCTTTGATCTCCAATTAAGAATTTCGTCAAATTCCTGTTCGTCGACATCAGCATCGCCATCGCCGTTATCCTCGTTCATCTTCGTGGCCAGTTTTTCTTTCTTCTTCTGCAGTGCATTAACTCTAGCCCAATTATTTCTGAAAAATGTAAACTTTAGAAATCTATGTTGTCACCCCATAAACACGTAAACTAACTAACATCTGCTCATCTATTTCATCTATTTGGCGTTCGGCTTTGCTCTCCGCATCCTCTTCATCAATTAAAACTTGGGATTTCTGCAAAAAATATTGTTAGAATTTTGTCAAGTTAAGTACGTAGAATGTTACATTTATTGCACCCAAAAATTTAATAAAACCCACAGCTGTGACATTTGCAATTTCTTTCTGAAACTTTTCCCATTCCTCTTCGGCAGGATCTTTGTATTCAACTTTCCTAACCTAGAATTGCAAGTTACTAGAAGCAATATGGACGAGATTGCCACACAACAGTTTGTTCCAGTATTACTTTTGCGTCGATAATTGGATCATCAAAAAATCCCTCTGGTATTGACTCTTTCGATACGGCTTTTGATGGATCGGTGTGAGACGTAGATTCCTCTGCGTTCGGGTCTGAAATAAAAACCTTATAGTTACTATTCCAGCATTTGGTATTATTGAACTCACCTGCTGTTGTTGAAGTCACATTGTTAATATCGTTACTTTCATCCGCATCACTGTCATCATCCGATGATGATGCTGATGATTCACGTTGACTTGACGTTGACGGTTCGTCAATGTGAACTCGTGAACTGCCATCAAAGAAATCTGCAGGCAAATCTGATTTGGGTGAAGTTACTAAAAACAATGGTAAATATAGAAGTCCATAACTCGCACTATATAATACCATCATACACATCATATTAAAAATAAATATCAAACTGCCTTCTAATTGTTTTTGCTTCTTCGTATTTGGCTCGTCACTTTTTGAATTTATAATTTTCCTTTTATCACTTGATAGCAGAGGAACAGCTGGCTTCCTGAATTTCCCTTCGTCTTCCTTCTTTTTCCTCAGTTCTTCCAAGTTCTATACAATGAAACGTTACACGGTCAAAGGGGCGCAAGTACTAGTATTCGCGCAGCAACTTACGCCTTTCTGCGTGCAAATACCTCAAATAAAATATATTACTTACATCTTTATGTGCTCTTCCGTTAACATGAGCCAGCCACAATTTTTCGCTTTTAACATGAGCATTGCAAAGCACGCATATCAACTGATCGAGGTTATTATATGTATAAAACACGCGAATCAAGGAATTTCAACGCAATTTGTTGCAGCGATTTCATTAAAAAAGGATATTTCGCCAGAGGAGAGATAATTTTCTTCTCGCTGGATTTCAAAGTTTGTTGTTTTTCTTTCATTAACCGCCTCAAATCATTTTGCGTCGGTTTGCTCTTCAAAATCCCTTTCGATTGCTTCTTGGACGAAGCCATTTTGCTGTTTATTTGGCTCCGCAACAGTCTTGCTTGCCAATTTATAAGTGCGACATTTCGTGCGCAATAGTCGGCCGAAAGTCTCGTAGGTTACTGTGGTGTCACGTGATTAAACCTTGCACAGCAATCTATTGCATGAGTAAGCAAGAAATGTAGTGCGTAATTGATTGAACAGTGGCGCCTTTAGAAGACTAAGTTGGAACTATATCGATCTGATTTTCGATTGGTGAATGTGATAGAAGGCGGGGTCTTGAGGATCACAGCGACCAATAATCATACAGTTGGGCGTAGTTTGTACAGATGTCATTAGAGGGCGCTGTCTAGTGTACGGTTCGCAGGAGTATTTCATCAATGATTTCATGACGGAAAACCTTCATTTCTGGCGCGAATTTCGGCCATTTCGAGACGGCTGAACGGCTGAAGTGAATATCATTTTCCTTTTCCTATTTTGAAGATATTTCACGCAAAAGATTCATCATGCCTGGATTTCTGGAAAGATGTGAAAGCCTTTTCGGCACGAAGGACATCTACGAAATTTTCGATGTCCCAAAGACGGCAACAGAGCAGCAAAGTAGGGTTAAACAAATCCATGTTTAAGCCTTTATCTAACACCTGATTTTACATGTTTATAATTTCGTTGTTTTTTTAGTCAAGAAAGCCTACTATAAAATATCTCTGAAGACTCACCCAGACAGGGCAACTGAAGAGGATAAAGAAAAATCTACGCAGTTATTTCAACTTATTGGAAATGCATACTGCATACTTTCAGACAAGGAAAAACGTGCCGTTTACGATGAAACTGGTATTTTTTTAATCAAATACGGTACCATTTTAAACTATGTGCACACAAAAATTTGTACTGTATAAAATTACGTGTTTTTTATTAACAAATTCATTCAACTCAACAATTCAACATTTATATATTGGAGTAACATTATTATTTTTTCATTGTCATTGATGTAATACATCTACAAATTTGTAATATAATTGTTTTAATTCCATGTTTGTTTAAATTAGGCGTAGTTTCAGATGATAGCGTTGACGAAGACCGAGATTGGCATTCTTACTGGAGACTATTATTCAAGAAGATCACCGTAGAGGATGTCACAAAATACAAAGACCAATATCAAGGTGATAACAAATATGTTAACAGTATTGTGCCTGTTCAATACTGCGTTTCACTGTTAATTTTTATTTTTTACGGGTTGCTTAAATTGTCACGACAGGATCCAAGGAAGAACTGGAAGACATTAAAAAATCATACGAAGAAGGCCAAGGTGACATGGATCACATATTGCAAACAGTATTGTGTGTTGGTATAGAAGATGAGCCAAGGATTAGGAAAATCATCCAAGATGCCATTGACAAGGAAGAATTAGAATCGTATGAAAATTTCACGAACGAGAGCAAAGCGAAAGCTAATAAGCGGCGGAAGCGAGTACGTATTTGTTACTTGTGTACATGGATGTGAGGAATACCTTGTTAATGTAAACAATTAATACTGTTATTTAGTATGAAAAGGAAGCTGAGGAGGCAGCAGAAATTGAGAAGGAACAGGGTGTGACGAGTATCGGAAGCCTCGAGTCGGCCATCTTGAAGAGGCAGAAATCCCGCGAACAAGAATTGGACTCTTTCTACTCTAATCTGGAAGCAAAATATTGTCAACCCAAGCAGCAAAAGGGCAAGAAACGTAAGAGACATGTAGACATTGATAATGAAACATCTG
The DNA here is from genome assembly GCA_034695945.1 of Glomeris hexasticha. NCBI lineage: Eukaryota > Metazoa > Arthropoda > Diplopoda > Glomerida > Glomeridae > Glomeris > Glomeris hexasticha. The sequence continues at coordinate 6,479 of JAQIWR010001296.1, forward strand.
AAGAAACTTCAAATATGAATACTAAGAATATTGTGTCTTCCCATTCAGTTGCAGCAAAACCAAGTGAGACGAAAAAGAAAAATCCACCTGCCAAGCGTAGCAAAAAGAAGTGAAGGAAATAAACAACTTCATATATGTACTGTTCAACATGTTCATTAATTTTAATCTCTCAAGTTGTTTTTGGTTACATTGTACGTACAAATAAGGTGCTGTGCGCCAAATGTGGAATTTCTTTGCCAAGTTAATTGATGTACATTGTTAGCAAATGTTTCTGCGTTTTGCATTTTCAAAATGTACAACATTTTCAGTGTGACAATTAAAGGTCAAATTTATAACATTGCCTAAATTTCATTTATTTGCATGTAATAAACGTGCTCTTACATTGTGAAAACTCCTGACTAAAACCAGTAACATGTAAATTATAAATGTTGGTTAAGCTTTGGTTTGTTGTAAATTTATTGTAGACTATGTGAGTGTAAGTTTGCTACCGGTATAGTAAAACGAGACATTGAATAATTTCAGATATATTTTACAGATTAATTAAAATTCCCCGATTTATCAATATTCCAAAAATGATATCATTATACCCATGTACTGTGCTTTACATTACACTATCCACTGGCTGCACCTTGGCCTGCAGACGCCAGGTGGCTGCTGGGATGCATAATCTTCATTTGGGTTGTTTTGCTCTTCATTTCCCTATAGCTGTTTAAAATGCATCGATTGCAGGTACCTGATTATTGATTTTGGTTAAATACGTTGATTGTGTAATTTTAACAGATCAAACTAGTATTTCAATCCCATATTTTCATTCAAAATAAGAGAATATACCGGTCACAGGTCACTGTACTGGCCTTTTAAATGTAAATCCAAGTTTAAATGACCCAATTTAAATCTGTGCTTATATGATTAATAATTTTGGATATTTTAAAACGTTAATTTAATTGGTTATTTTTTACATTGCAGATGTTCTAGCTACCAAAAATACGCAAACTCCAATGCGGAAAGTGTAAATCTACTTATTTTGACTAGTGCAATAATATATTTCAAAATACAATGTTTTGTTTTTAGTAGACATTTTATTAAAAGCTGTTGGAGCTGTCAGGAAAGAAGGAATATCTATCGGGAAGTCTGCTAAACAATTTCGGCATCGAAAGGACCACTTTGACTAGATATTGTAAGAAAATCAACGAGAAAGACCTAGCAGAAGCAACGACAACTCCATCTATTCTCTTACAATACTGCAAAAACAAGTCTATATGGAAGACGGACTTGAGACATATTGTGCTAAATAGAATCAAGCGAGTCGTGCGCGTGAAACTGAGCCGAACACAAATTCAGGCCAAACTAAAACGGTTCCTAACGTAAAGAGGTAATTAGTACAGACTGTTTACATTTTTTGATTGTTTTTATTACATGCCTAATGGTTTTGGATGATTTGGGATTTGTTTTCAGCACATATACATGTGAAAGGACGCGTGAAGCCGGTGTACAAGCGGAAATCAGAAAGGGTTAAAACTCCGGTGCAAGTTTTACTTCAAGTTGTGAAGACTGAAGGGATATCATTGAGGAAAGCAGCCAAAGAATTTGACATAAACAGGAGAACTTTAGCCGAATACTGTATGCAAATTAATAAATGCATCAAACACACATTGTTAGTTAGCGCGAAATGAAATAGGCAAGTTGGCGTATCAGTTTGCAGCAGGAATTCGTATGGGTTAACAAGCCATATATGTCATCCATAGCTTTCAGTCAAAAGTGTTTCTAATCCGTAAAGAAAATTATATCAGACTTGAATTATAATTAATTTCTTGCTTTCTCGTTGAAGGAAGTTGGAGAGACAGAAGTTGCAGAGAATGGGGAAGTTAATGACAGAGCTACACGGGTTCAGCAAATCAGGTGTTTGGTTATAACGCAACAATATAGGGAGAAAGATCTTTGTGTGATATGTTCCAATTGGGTGACTGAATATTATCAGCAGATACCAAAATATAAAATGCAGGAGGTAACATTTACAAATATTGGGGGAAAACAGTTGAAGAAAAATGCAGTTGGCGCTTCGGGATCTCTATGAACATTGCGATACGCCGCAAGGCAAAGTTAGATTCATGGCATATTTAATGCTGCTGTGAAAATGTGACAAATGCAAGAACCTCCCAATATAACTATAGTGGCTATTTATATATAGCCACTCTTAATTGCTATACCTAACTTTGTTGAGTGTCTTCAACATTTTTGCTTCCATCTACGTACATATCATTATGTTAAAGTTAAAATTATAGATCGAGTATATACCGAGCATATATTCACAAACGCATATACCCCTATAAAGGATTCCAAGATGGCCGACGAAAGCTATTTAAACTTCAATCCTTGCTTCAATTTCCCCTCGCTTCAAATAATTGTTTTATTATCGTATCCACCCGTCGGGGCGAAAACCAAATTACATTCGATTAAACTGAATATAAACTTGTATAAACGGCGAAATGTAACTTACCTTTTGCGCGATGAGATCGTCGAAGTCGAAACATGATGGCCGCCGACGATCAACATGACGTCATAAGTGCTAAAAATAACTGTAGGGCGTTTCGCCACTCAACGATTCGCCACCGCTTCCGTTCAAGCGGCTGCAAATCGGACAGCGACAAATTGGTGCATATTTAAGACACAATTTTGTGAAGATGTACATTTTCTGCATATTAAATCTCTTTGCAAATAGCACCAACTGTATAAATAATTAAACATTATTAATTCCCAAGTATTTTTTGCTATGGTACTAGTGGTTGACGGAAGAGGGCGCTGCTGTTGACGAAAATTTCAGCTGTGGACGCGCTTTCAACGAAAATGTCTCATGGCGGTATGCGGTCGCATCGATGGCGAAAATTATGAAAACCTTAGGATAGGATCTTTGAGGATATTGACGAATCGCACTGAAAAAGAGGTAAGCCTTAAAACCTATAATTTTTGTTTTTCGATGGGTTTGTTTTAGAGGATTTGAACTGTGTTGGTTAAATCTGAAAATGCCGTGTTGACGTACTCGTCCCGCCATTATTAACACCTGGGTAACCCATTTCGCATCCACTTTACACGTTACAATTCCTCGACAATCATCCCAGAATCATGTTCTCACAAGCGGTAAAACACATCTACCGTATGCTACAATGTAATTTTTTAACAACCGTTATTATTTGTCTGATTACGACGAAAGGGAAAAAATCTGACAGCGACGATCTGTTCGTTCCGGGGGTTGATGTGTGTGAACGGAACAGCGCCTGTTTATAGGGGATTATTGGAGATTGTTATGGGGTTGGGCTGTTCCATTGACGGCGATTCCTCCCTGTCATTTGTGTGTGTTTCGGCTTTTCCGCGTTGGCTTGACCGCTGAAAATTTGACGGTTTTCCGTTTACGTTCTCGAATATGGGAAATTGGGTGCGGATGGAGTTTGGTGACGATGAAAAGGAAGTAATTAGAGGTGATTATGTCATTATTTGTTTAGTTTTTCGATGAAAATAGGGGAAATTTGGTTAAAATGCGCAGTGTTTTGTTGGTGGTTGACGTTGACAACGGAGGTTATTTTATCATGTGTACGGTTTTAAATTATTAAACATATCGTGCCTAAAATGATTACACGATTGTTGAGAACAGGATGTCCGGATTTCGCGGAAAAATAATTAGAAATATGTTCGCACTGACAGTTGGTTTTTCCAGGAATTTTTTTGTAAACGTTCGAAAATTCAAGTTGATGAATATTCGATCGATGCCATATACATAGATAACTGATATCGATCCGGTTACATATTCAAAAATAAACTAGACAAGTTGTTATTGCTGCAACGGTGAATCACGTTTGTATGTATTGTATTCAAAATTCGTATTGATTTTTCCTCATACTGTATATAAAATATTCACGAGCAGTAAACCCTGGGAACTCAAATATTTGTAGCTTTACCCCGAGTTTTTAACATTTGAATTAAATTAAAAATGCATTGTCTAATTGTGGCATTCATATATAGGTGATGCTTGAAGTTGTTTAGGAAAAATATCCTGAATTTTTAATATTAAAAATACGAGAGGAATTGATTGTGATTATTCAGATCTTGGGTTCAGATCCATAGTCATTGAAGTCCTGGAAAAGTTCAATGGCATTTTTAAATTGGTCTTTGAAGAAAAAAACGGAAATTTGTAATAATAATTTATAAAATCTCGATTTGTTCACATAAATATTTTGTCAAACTTCAACCGAATTTTGTGTAAAATGGTCATGGAAAAAGTCCTCGAAAAATCACCGGTCTACGGTGGAATCTAAAGGGACCAGAAAATCTTTCCAACTTACTTTCCAACTTAAGCAGGTGTTCCAGCATAGTAATTTGTTGAATTTTTTTTTCAGCTTGTGTCGTTGAACGGTCTGCGTCATGAAACTCGGTGCTCCACAACTCTACTGCCAATGGAGAAAGACCCTTTGGCCCATTACATGCCTTGGTCCAACGACACTTGCAGTCCAAGTTTGAACAACATGTCGAGCAACATATTGTCAGAACATCCCAGACAGGTAAGATTTAATTTGGGGTGAAAATGTTATCTTCTAATGAGAAATTTCTAGGTTAAAGGCCCAAAGAGCGAAATTCAAATAATTTCCCCAGGTAACGATTACAGCACTTTACTGTACAATTATTCCTACAGATTGGAGGAGGAGGAGGATATGAGAGCCAATTACGCGAGAACACATGCCAGATGGAAAGAACAGGATTTGCTTTGGATGATCTCGTCGCCAAAATACTCGAAGAAGACCATTTCGGTTTCAATGGCATGATGAACTGTCACGAAACTCGACCATCACAAGCAGCCACCACTTCATATTCCAATTTCAATGGGTACGAATCACTTAGAAAGTTGTTTTTCGTGAAGGTTTTAAACATCTAAATAATCTTGTGTAATTGGGTTGTCTCATTAATTGTCCAGGCCCCAAAATCACAATTTCAACGGCTGGTCTCCGATGGAAGATTCCAGTGGTGTCAACAGCCTGGTAAAGAGAGAAAACACGAATTGCGGTACCGGTAATGCCGGGACGAACACGACTTCCACAAAACTTGAACTTGACTTCGATCGGCTTTATGACAACAAGTCAACATCTCTGGCTGAAAAACCCAGATTGGATTTGCAGGTAGGCCTTAATCTGATATATATTTCTCATTTTTTTGGTAATTTTGTAACTTTTCATTTCAGTCGATGAAACACAATCAGTTCTACCATCAGTTCAATCAATCCCTGGAACAGGAGCAGCAAACTTGTTTCCAAGACAACAATCTCAACAATATGCAGCTAAACAATATACTGCATGGTGCATTTGCAAAGCAACTGCAGGAAGTGAGTTCTATACGAATATTAATAACAGAATGTTAATGCGTATCAGTGTACAAGAGCCCTCGGTTCATCATAAATATGGTCTTTAGGGGAATAACATTAACGGAGCAATCTTCGGAGATGTCCTGAAGCAAGCGAGGCAGTCTCAGTTACCCCCGAGTGAGAACTACGCAAGGTCACTCGGACCTTACAATCAGTTTGGGTCTCCCGGTAATTCTGAAAACGAGTTCCAGGCTTCTAACTTCACCCAGCCGCAAACTGCGCAGTCATCGTTCCGAAAACCTAGTTTGAATTCAGCAACACCATCAGCGTCAGATAACAATTACGCGAAGCCAAAGGTCCTATATTGGGTTATGTGTGTGTTGAACTGGTTGGGAAAATATTATACAATATGGGAATTTGTATTTTAGCAGGAAAACCAAGGTTATAATATGGTGAACCCTAATTTCCCACCGCCACAACCAAATGGGAATATGCGAGGCCTTCGGCCTCCATTCGAGCATCCCATCAACCATCAAGGTAACCAGCAGGGAAACCATCAAGTGAACCAGCAGGATCAACATCAGATCTTCAACGGAGGGTTTAGAAAGTACAACCGCGTGTCACCCGGGTCCCTTTCGCCGCAAGCTTACTCTGGTCACACCGGGGCCAGCGGTGCAGACATCCCCATGGCCAACTACGACATGCACAACAATCATTACCCCAGACCGCCGTGTGGTAACAGACCATCTCTTGGACAATCTTCCAGTCTAAACATGATGGCTCCTGGAAAGTGTGCTCAAAATTCTCAAATGAGCAGCACCAATGGCTTCGTTGACCCTTTTGCAGCTCGCACACAAGTACGAAGAATGGTGTTTGGCGTGATACAGTAAACCCTGGTTATAACGAACAAAACTTAGTCCCTTTAAAAATACATTATGTGATATAGGAAGAACCCGGCTATAACGAACTATTCGGTTATAACGAGCTAAAGTACGGCTTCTGCGGTCCCTGGAAACAATTTTTTGAGCTTTAATAAACACTGTTCGTTATAATCTTGTTTTGCTGTAGATGCAAATTAGTGAGTTATTGTAGTCCTATATCTAGTAAATTAGTTCTAAACTGATTGCAATGGTAAGATTAAAGCTGGATAAAATTTTTCTTTAGATGACAGGATTTAATGCGTATCCGTACTCAGCTAAACAAAGTAACTCATCGCAGACTCCATCTACTCAGAACCTGACAACTAATGGAAATCTTTCACATCGGCTTTCCAACCAAGGCCCTTTGCCATTTCAAGCTCAAAGACAGGTTGCTAGCAAATTAAACGACACACCAGCAGGACTCAACGTGAACATGGACCGTTCCGGAAGCATAATACCAGATTTCGACGTGTTTGGCTCCTCCTCCTCAATGGACTACAAATCCAACGGCCCAATGCCCTTCCACCAGGTGGACGGGGAATCAGTGGACTACCTCGGTGGTCATCGTCACCCGAACATGCCTTCGCCATCCGTATTAGCGGCACTGCGCTACTCGACGCAGTTTGGATCTCAGCCGAACACGGCACTTCATCATGGGCATATGGCTGGAGATGTTGCTCACGAGTTCAACAAAATCGACCAGTACTTGCATGGTGGAGGTGGTCCACCCTTCTTCGGACCTGGAGATTTGTTTAACAATTTCCAACTGCCGCACATGTGCGCAATGCAGGCACCGTTTTACGGCCTAAGACAAATACGGTAATTAAACTTGGATTCGGTTGCCGTGTCGTTAGAATGGTAAAATCAGACTGACACGATGTGCTTTTCGACAGAAGAAGTGGTCCGGCCAACGAGCTTCACTTACGCCTTGAGGAATGTTACGATCAGTTTAAGAATCTGGAGAAAGAGCGCAAGAAAGTAAGTTCCATGTAAAGATGTGTCTCATTTGGTTGGTTTGTAAATGGCTAATTTGTCGGTTTAATTCATAGACCGAAGCTGAGTTAGCTAGACAGAATCCCGGTAAGAAGATATCAAGTGCTAACAGCATTCCCATCCCGAGACTTCCGCCGACTCCATCGCGAGTGGATAGACTGATAGTGGAAGAACGCCGCGAACATTCACGGGTACGTCAGAAATCACCGTGCCAACATTATAGAGGGATCTAACGTTGAATTATTACGTACGGTGTTCAGGTAATCACGTTGGTTGCCAAGATGGAGAGACTTCGCAACGCACCTCTTCAGCGCGATATTCACAGCGCCATGGAAAAATGGCTGGATGCGATCGGCAACGTGCACGCGCGGCGACGTGATGAGGTTATCAACGCAACAAACCGACAACGCATTGGCAACGGCACTCGCATACAGGAAGATAAAGGTAGTGTATACCGTAAGTCCTCTGAAAAGAACCGGTCTCCATTTGAAACCGGGTCTCTAATAAAAACCGGGGGTTGCGGCCTATTTCGCAATTAAGAACCGGTCTCCTTTTGTAACCGGGGAACATAAACAGAGGCGTCGTTTATATACAAAATACA
>JAQIWR010001297.1:0-14334 GCA_034695945.1 Glomeris hexasticha
CTTGCTTTCTTCATGACTTTTCTTCAGGTAGTTTAAGTTTCAGGGTACCTTACAAAACCGTTTCAGTTCACCTTTAAGAAATGCTTTTATGGTAGGTATATTAAATAAAACAGGTATTCTGCATTAATTCTCTGCATTGCAGCAATTTCCAGTTTATTGTTCGCAAGGCAGGCTACTGTATAGCGGGTATAAATACAGTGAACTGAATTGCAATTGCAATAAAGAAAAGCAGAAGATGAAATCGGTGTTCCTCATTGCAGCCTTCATAAGTATATAATCATGAGAGTGTATAATCGATTATAAATTGATCTGTATATGAATTTCAACAGCATAAAATATATAAGTACTTTTAATAACTATTTAGTAAACGTCAAGCTACTGGTGTCTGCGTCATGTCCATCTCCTTTTACTGCTGTTGGGACAGGGTGCTACTACATTCTGTCTGAATCAAGGATTGATTGGTATACAGCAAATGCAAACTGCCAACTCGATTTGAATGGATACTTAACAGAAGTCACCGATGAACAAGAAGAGAAAAACATCATTGCATTTATAAAACGAGCAGGTAAGTTGGATTATAGCTATACAGTCATATTTATGGAAAACCAGAAAAGAATTAGCTAATTTAATCTTTATCCGCAATTATAGATCCAACCAATATGTTTTACTACTGGATAGGAGGTTCAGATATGCAACAAGAAGGGTCTTTTCGATGGATGAAGTCAGGAAATTACTTTACATACACTGCATGGGATGCTAGACAACCAGATAACGATGCTGATAACCTTAATAACACTGAAAATTGTGTGCACTTTTGGTTCCTTAATAATGTATATTCCTGGAACGATTATTACTGTACAAAACCCGTTTTCTTCATTCATACACCATTCGCCTTCAAAGGTCTCTGTGAAGCAGATCCATTGATTCCTTGCAAGGAATCAGAAACTCCTTGCATTAAGGAGCCAGAAATTCCTTGTGACCAGACTTACGACTAAATAATGCCATGAGCATAAAATCCATATATACAGTATACGGGGATAAATGTTTACATGATTTGTACTTTATATTTGAAAGCTCCTGATTAATATTACAGTGTATTATCGATTTAACTTTTAAAAACCTGCATGCAGACCTGCTGTCATCTATAAATATAAACCTTCTATAGCATTTAACTGGCACAAAGTATCGTAATTCAATGTAAACACTGGGAAACGTGTGTATATGTATATGTTGCTGAAGTATAATTAAACGTAAACTACCTGGATAAATGAATATGTCATATCGGATTTCTGATATTGTCAATTGTTTTCCAGAAATGTGTAAACACTTTAAAAAAATAACATCATACGATTTTATTGGTAGTTCATCAAAAATCTTACAATAATAAGCAAAATATCCAATACCATTTCATGTAGGGCATTTCATAAAGCTGAGATGAGCAATTTACAGCAATGGGTACAAGTTACCGGCTATGCTGGCAACGTGCAGAAACTTAGCTCGAAAGTAATTTTTCCTAGGGCCAAGAAGCACAATTTAAAGTTAAGGACGGTCGCTACTTTCCTCCTAACCTTCATTGCTAACCCTGGTTGTAGCAACAAGGGTAAGTTAATTGTGCATGCCTTCAAGGAATTGTTGTCATGCTAACAGCTAGATGTTGTGAATGTTTACAATTGGTGGTGCCCTTGACATTTTGTCAATGATCAGAGCAATAACCCGGATTTGTTAAAGCATATATAAAGGTGTTCTTCACAAGGAACAGAGCTCAAAAAGTACAGAAGATTTGTAAAGGACGTGTAAAGGATGAAGTCCGTGTTCTTCATTGCAGCCTTCTTAAGTATAGCCCATTATAAATTGATCTGCACGCATTTCAAATTGAATATACAATGCATGTAAGTGTAATTTAATTTAATAAATATTTAGCAAATGTCAAACTGCTGATGTCACTGTCATGTCCATCTCCTTTTACTGCTGTTGGGACATCAGGATGCTACTACATTCTCCCTGAATCAAAGATAGATTGGTACACGGCATATGCCAATTGCAAGCTCGATTACAATGGATACTTGGTAGAAATCAACAATGAACAAGAACAGGCAAACATCGTAGAATACTTAAAACGATCGGGTAAGTTATATTTATTAGTATATATTTAAATTTCATGGAAAATATGAGCAAAATTTCTGTCATTTATTATTTATAGGCCTATCATTATATAGATCCAAACAACACTTTTTACTACTGGATAGGAGGTTCGGACATACAAAAAGAAGGGTCTTATAGATGGATGACATCAGGAAATTACATTACATACTCTGCATGGGATGCTGGCCAACCAGATAACATAGTCGATTCGGAAGATTGCTTACATTTGTGGTTTCGGAAAAATGGATATTTATGGAATGACAACGTGTGTGCTGCAATTCAGTCATTCAAAGGACTTTGTGAAGCAGATCCGTTGAGTTCTTGTAAGCTGGCAACAATTCCTTGTAAGGTGCCAACAAATCCTTGTGAATAGGCTAAATTCATGGCATGGCAGTGCATGTATATGTTGCTGAAGTAAAATTAAAGGGGGTAAAGTCAATTGTCACTGGAATTAAGCTGTTGTCAACTTTTATTCCAGCAACCCATCATACAATGTTATTGGCAGTTCGTCGATCGAAAATCATACTATAATAAACAAATATGCAAGACTTTAATTTCAATTTTTAAAATAAACATTACTATTATTTAATAATGACAAATATTTTTTTAAAGGAATGTATGCTTCAATCGGATTAAGTTTTAAATTTCTATGAAGTCGATATTATGTAAACTAACCAGTTTGCATTGTTCTATACATACTGGCAAATACTGTTTTCTCATTGCTGGCATTTGCCAAAACAAAGGAAAGATATGAACAAGGCACTGAAAAAAACAAACAAACCGGATATACTAACTTTGAAAACAATTCTCAGAAAATAAGAAAATAAAGGACAATTCCGCAAATTAATTTTGTTTCCCCTTTCATTCCCATTCCATAACTGTCAAGATGAAGTCGGTCTTCTTCGTTGCAGCCTTTTTAAGTATATAGCCTATTATAAATTGATTTACATGTATTTCCATTAATATTTTTAATAACTGTTCAGCAAATGTCAAACTGCTGTTGTCACTGTCATGTCCATCTCCTTTTACTGCTGTTGGGTCATCAGGATGCTACTACATTCCCCCTGAATCAAAGATAGATTGGTACACAGCATATGCCAATTGCAAGCTCGACTTCAATGGATACTTGGCAGAAATCAACAATGCACAAGAACAGGCAAATATCGCAGCATTTTTAAAACGATCGGGTACGTAATTTTAATTACATTTAAAAAATATGAGCAAAAGTAGCTAATTTATTATTTATATCATTAGATACAAACAATACATTCTACTACTGGACAGGAGGTTCGGACATACAACAAGAAGGATACTTTAGATGGATGACATCAGGAGATTATTTTACATACACTGCATGGGATGTTAGACAACCAGATAACGAAGCAGATAAACTTAGTAATACTAATACTGAAAATTGTGTGCACTTTTGGTTCCTAAATAATGCGTATTCCTGGAATGACTATTACTGTACTAAACCTATTTTCTTTATTAATACACCAATTTCCTTCAAAGCACTCTGTGAAGCAGATCCATTGAGACCTTGCAAGCCAACAATTTCTTGTATGGATCCGGAAATTCCTTGCGAACAGACTTACGTATGACTAAATAATGTCATGAACAGAAAAAACCATACAGGAATAATAAGTTTGCATTATTTGCTCTGTATATCAATTGGAAGCTATATACTATGGTTAATATTACAGATGGTATATATCCATTTAAATTTTACAAATCTGCAAACTGATCGACCTGTCATCTATAAATAATTAAACCTTCTAGCATTTAATTGATATGCACAAAGTATCATAATTCAATGCAAAAACTGGAAAACGTGTACGTGTATTAATGTATATGTTGCTGAAGTATAATTAAACTTGAACTATACCTGGGAAAAAGTATTTATCATCGGATTTATACTATTATGTATAGATATCAATTATTTTTTTAAATACATAGGGTATAGGCCCTACGTTGCAATATGATCACCTCTTAATTTTTATGAAGTCGGTGTTTTGCAATTCGGCTAATTTGCAATGTTTTATACTGTATAGGCCTATACTACCAAATATGTTTTCTCATTCTGGCATTAGCGGAAATAAAGGATATGGTAATGGAAAGATCTAAACAAGGCGCTGAAAAAACAATCAGCAACTAAACAGGATAAACTAATAATGAAAACAATTCTCAGAAAATAAGGAAGAAAATAAATGACAATTCCACACATTATTTTTGTTTCGCCTTTCATTCTCATTCCATAACTGTCAAGATGAAGTCGGTTTTCTTCGTTGCAGCCTTCTTAAGTATAACATATTATAAATTGATTTGCATGCATTTTAATAGTCTAGAATATAAATAACGTCAATAACTGTTCAGCAAATGTCAAACTGCTGATGTCACTGTCATGTCCACCTCCTTTTACTGCTGTTGGGACATCAGGGTGCTACTACATTCCCCCTGAATCAAAGATAGATTGGTACGCAGCATATGCCAATTGCAAGCTTGGTTACAATGGATACTTGGTAGAAATCAACAATGCACAAGAACAGGCAAACATCGCTGAATTTTTAAAACGTGCAGGTATGTTAGATTAATTATATTTAAATTATTGAAAAATGTGAGCAAAATTCGTTAGTTTATTATTTATATCTGATTAGATCCAAGCTACACGTTCTACTACTGGATAGGAGGTTCGGACATACAAAAAGAAGGATCATATAGATGGATGACGTCAGGGAATTACGTTACATACACTGTATGGGATGTTAGACAACCAGATGACTATGGCAAGTCGGAAGATTGCTTACATTTGTGGGTTCGAAAAAGTGAATATTTTTGGAATGACAACGTGTGTGCTGCAACTCAAGCTTTCAAAGGACTCTGTGAAGCAGATCCGTTGAGACATTGCAATAAGCCAAGAATTCCTTGCAAGGAGCCAGAAATTCCTTGCGAACAGACTGATACACTAAATAATGCCATATATTGAACATAAAAACCATACAGGAACAATAAGTTTGAATTATTTGCACTGTATACCAATTGGAAGCTACTGGTTAAAACTACCATTTAAATTTTATAATCTGCAAGCTGACCTGGCGTCATCTATATGAATAATTAAACCATCTAGCATTAATTGACACAAGTATAATAATTCAATGCAATATTAAAAACTGAAAACCGTGTGTATTAATGAATGTTTTTGCAGAAGTATAACCTCAAACTACCTGGATATATGTATTTCATATCGGATTTCTGATATTGTCAGCTGCTTTGCAGAAACGTGTTAACACTTACAAAAATTAACATCATACGATTTTATTTGTTAGTTTATCCAAAATCGTACAAGAATAAACAAATACCCAAGACTTATACTATATATTTAAAAAATATAAATTACACTATTATTATTATTAATAACAAATATCTTTTCAAATATATCACTTTATTTTTCTGAAGTCGGTGTTTTGCAAATCGGCCAATTTGCAATGTTTTATACATACTACCAAATACAGGGTGAGTCAGAAATCTGGTTCGTGCCTTTATTGCCGTAAATGAAGCTTTGAGGAATGCAAACGAACATGACACGTATTCAGACGGTCGGGGGCCATCTGACCATGTGCCCTTTGGTGACCTTGGAACGTTCTGTCAAGGTCATCCGAATGCTAACTTTTTTGTTAGGGACACTAGGTGGCCGATGTCAATTAGAGAAATGATAAGTGCCTTTTTGTGAACACAATGCAGCAAACAGAGTGAAATTCGGACAATAAATTGCAAGAATTATGAGGAACAACGTGAATGTTGTGCGGCCCCTGGCAAAAGCTTACTCTTCAACAGGAAGAGTGTACAAATGCTATGCAGGAAAGCACGTACTTGCCCTCCTCTTATGTTTTGGAATGTGATATTTTCTTGAATCCTCATAATTCGACACTCCGCTTAATTCGTCGCAAATTTCCGGTCCCGTCGGTGACGAACTATTTAAATAAAGCAATCTCGTCTTCCATTCGAAAATTGTCTCGTTTCCAACAAGAATGGCAAAATCGAAGTTAGGAAGCATCCCATATGCGCAAGCTGTTACTTGGATAATACGCTCATCCCATTGCTAACCGCATGATCACATGGGATACCGTCAGCTAAACAGAATTGCCGACTGTCATAACAATGCCTATATAAGCTGTCTATACTTTGTCGGTTGTTCCTTTTCCAAGGCCACTCCCATCAAATATGTGGTTAACAATGTTTAGATATAGGCTATGTCAAAATCTGTCGCATAAATGAACAACATCTGTGATCAGATCACAAGGGGACTAAAAGATGGCTACCCCAAGATGACTGCAAACTTGCCATGCAGGGAACTTCAGGATATCTCCTGAGCCACTGGCAGAGGTTTATACCTATACAGCTGAAGTCAAACTAATGGACCTGTAATTTCAGACCCCATTATGTCAACCATTAAATTATATATGGTGTCCTGAACCTCAACTGAATCTGTGAATGCTTGAAATACATCTCTACCAATGCATCAATCAACAACCTACTTCTTTAAACACCATTGGAAAGCTGCCATCTAGAGCTGGTGTCCTATGTGAATTATATATTTAAATACCAGCTGTAGTGTCTGTTTATATTTTGACAAACGGGCTGGAAAGGAGAAATTAGCTTGTGTTCTGTTGCCAAAAGTGCTTTCGTAAATAAATTCTTTCTCGAAATACTTCTTCTCGATTGGGAAGTTTAATCCATTCAATGCATGAACAGTGTTCAGTGTCATTTATATTTATATTATATAGCAGCACATTTGTTGAATGCCAATATGTGATTATACCATTACCCGCCCCCGAGTTTTCCAGGTTTTCCTTAGTGGTATGAACCCTGTATTATTTTTGTCTGCACTCTATTCCGAAAGGAGAAAACTAAATAAGTAGACTTACAGACGCACACAATATTTCCTATACAATGTTGAAAAGTAGACACTACTTGCATTTAATTTATTGAAACCTATGAAGCGGGACCACCTGTCAACCAAGACCAATTTCACCCCACCTACAAGGGACTCTTGCTGACAAGTTTTACATATATTGTTGACGACAAAACGTCAAGTTCCTGGCTAGGGTGTTCTCTCACAGAGGAATAAGAAAATGTGGGGTAAGTTGCAGGTCGAGTGACTCGCTGAAGTCGCAGTCAACAAGGGCTCTTTGAGGAAGACTGAGAATGAGAAAAGAAAGAGAAGAAATAGTCTCGGTGTCGTCGTGCTCATCCAGTTGGAAATATCTGCACAGGGCAGTTGTTGGTGACTCGAGCACAAGGCTGCTAAGAAGTTCCAAAGGAAGGAAGGGGGATAAGAGTGAAAGGCAAAGAGGGATGGATAATATCTTAAGGGCCCGACAAATTAGTGACACCCGACTGAGTCCAAATTCGCCTCTCATTAAGCATAAGGCCAGGTGCGCCAAGTCGTTTTCAGGTGGAGTGTAAGCCCTATACTCCTGTAACAATACGAGGTGGCAAAAGGTCACTCAGTGTAGCTTTTCTGACTCTGAGCACTCAATTCATGTAAGAAGTGCTTCATCAAATTACACTTTGTCAGTGAATTATCGACGCTTTTCCACTCATTCTACATTCAAGTGATCCATATCTCACTAATTTTCCAGAAGTCAGAGTCATATTCTACACTGAACAAAGATCAGTTGAAAAGAATGCAATGCACTCTCCAATCCCACTTGCAATCAAGTTCAGTAGCTAAGCTCTACACTGGGAATGGCATGACAATTAATTGTGTGAATAAATGCTAATCACATTCTTAAGAGAAGTTAAAAGTCAAGTAGTGATTTGGGATTAAAAGTTACTCATTCAAGAATTGCACTGTCATTTCAAAAAGCAAGATTTTGCAGCAGCAATTTATCCATGTCAAAAAAAGTGCAGTCCAAAATTAGGATTTTATTGATAATTCCCAAGGGAAGGTGGTTAAATATCTGTATGCATGGTGTAATGAGCGTACACTCATAAAGTTAATAAGATTTATTTCTGAACTTGACCATTAACTGCACCCTTTAGTGAATATGCAGAGGTTTGTTACGAAGGAAGTACGAAATGCAGATGCGCATGGGTTGGTCAAAGTGTAATAATTTATGGTACTGCATGAAAAGGTCACTTCATGAATAATGCAGGTATAATATTTCCACTATATTACCAATTCTGAGATTTCATACTTCATGACAAGAATGCCAAAGTGAGACAATTTATTTTCACATCCAACTTTTATGGACATTAAATGCATTACAATGTATTTACACCATAAGGGGAAACTTTTGTCGCCTAAAGGAATTTCTTGCCTTGACATAATGCTACTTCATGAAAATAACAACTGTCATTCTCTCAATTCAAACAAAGTTCATTAATGGTCTTTTAGTTGGTGAATGGTTTACTATATATATACAGAGTAAAGTATTCATAAAGAATTAATATCGCCCATTAAATTTTTGTAAAGGCAAACTAACAGGGGGAAAAATGATAATGCACATTGAGAAACATTTTGGAGCCAAGAAAATTCAGTATAAACGAAACTATTACATGCAATTTATTATTGTTCACTTTTAAGAATCACAAGTTTCAATGCAGTCTTTCACCTGCATGTTCCCTGCATAATGAACCACTGCAGCTCACTTCCGAGCTATATAAGCTTCAAGATGGTTGCTAAAATTGATAGAATCCCTGAATCCTTGCACAAAGAATAAAAAGTTGGTAGGCCTACCACTACTAAATGTTTACAAGGAATAGAGGGGAAGTGCAAGCATGCAGGAGCGTGTTATATACTATATATATATACATGGGAGCTAAGCAGCCGGAGGTGTCGGTCCATGACGTCAATGAATGTCCTTTGAAGGGTGAGGCACACCAAGGTGCGACATGCACATGGACGACTACTGTTGCCGGTCTCCACCAATTCAACCAAAGTTAGGCACACGGAACAAGTAACAAGTAATATGTGAAAGTAGCACAAAGCAGCAAAGAGACGCTTCACGCGTTTCAAATCCTTCCGCCATTTGCTCAATAGCATATGCACAACTTTGATGCAATTGCAAAAAGCCTGCAAGAAATAAGCCCCTAAAGGTCCCCCTATACAGTGGGTTTATATACGCTATTTCCTTGCATTGATTCTGTTTCTGTAATACTCTCCCTACTCCCCTATAGCTCAGACTATTCAATTCGGCTGCAGACTGGATTACAACAAAATGAATCTGGATTATACATCATTAAAGTATAAAATTAAACAGGATAATATATATATATGAAACATTTGAAGCATTACATGGCTTATACTCTGAATGTGCATAGATGCCTGAATTTATGTCACATCACCAGCGAATATCTTTTTTTTAATTTGTACATAAAGTAACATCAAGAAAAATCGGTCTCACAAAAATGAATTTAACATTTGTAATTTTAGGATCTGTGTATGCAATTTTTTGAAAGTGTACTGTACCATGATACAAATGTAACATCCATTATAAAATCTTGGAAGACATGTATTAGTCACACAATCACTGGTATTTCAAGCAAGCTACCTCGATTGATTATTTATAGTCACCATCATTAATGCTACAAATACAAAGATTGAGTGTCATTCGACAGAACTTAATTTGTTATTGGAATTGCGTAGCATCACAGCTAACTCCTCAATGTATATATACTTAATTACGTAAAGGAAGATATTTATGTGTTGTTTAGGTTTGCAGAGAGCAGAATTGGCCAAACAGTGAACATCACCAACCTTGTGAACAGATGTTGCACAATGTTTATTTGCTTCTCTGCATTGCTCGGAAATTGAATTGCAGAATTAAATTGTATATAGGCAAGTGGTACAAAAATTAAGATATGGCATGTTTTGAGACCAATTTTATGATACTCTACAACTTTGAAGTTGGAACTACAGTGCTCTGTTTCTGACATTAGTGTCCAAGAGAATGCTTTTCGTTGCTACACTGCGCACCGTTAAATTAGAGAACTTGGGCAAAGATAATATTTAGAGGATGAGAATAAAATGAAATAAAAACCACTAAACAAAAAAGCATGACAGAAGGCAAAAAAACTACTATATATGCTACCACAATATGTCTTACAGTTAAAGGTAATATTTCGTAGACGACGTCATTTTAACTCGCTCATGTGTATCCGGTCATAAAAATGGGGGAACTAAACCAATTTCATCCTCAAACGTCAAATTACATGCGCTTGTTGGATTTTTTTACGTATGAAATGACCCAAAAATAATCCAATTCTTCAAAGAAATGGCTGTGCCAGTACTATGGGAACGTAGATAAAATGCAATGAGAAAGAGCATAGCCATAATACAATCGGCCAATTGTTTTATGAAAGAAAGCAAGTCACCGAACTCTACGTTATTCGATTGTCAATTCAACAGTATCTAATTTCAAAGTATATGCTCTCAAGAATTCCCATGAATTCCAAGTGAACATAGAAAAATGTTAGATATTTTTTAATTGCCATTAATAAATATGCATGCATTTCATGCATGTATGCGCCACTGGAATTTCAATTTACACGGGATCCTAAGCATGACTATAAAATGTTATATACTGTTTCAAAACAAGCCGTAACTCTAAATATAATCGTAAACGAAAAGATTTTTCACATGCAGAGTGGACAGAGTAATTTTGCTGAAACCGGTTCCGGTTATACAACGATACCTACAATTACCGTGTCATTAATCGAGTCGCCTGTAAATTACTGCATGGCTATCATAAAATATGATGCAGTAAAAGCAGCTAAACAGCGTATATATTACTTTGAAAAGTATTCAAAATCGTGTTTCAAGTAAAAATATTAATGCAGATCTTTTTAGGACTTCATAAATAAATAAATAAGCAGAAATAAAAATGGGATGCTGCAATACAATTATTGTATAAATCGACCCGCAACAAAAATTATAGCACTTATTGAATTAAATTCCTACTATGTAGTATTCCAAGAGGAAATGTGTAATTAATTCGGAATTTAATATAAGTGAAAAGTTTCATAATAGCCAGCAATAGATAATATGTGTAAGTTTGAAAAATTACATTGTAGGCTATGTAAAATGCACTATAGCATCCAAAATATATTCATAATGTGTTTTGAAATTAAATCTAGCTTTGGTATACTGCATATAGTAAATCTAGGGAAATCTAATAGTGCAATTAACCTTGACTTATATAGCTGGCAATGCCATTAAAAAATTAATCTTTTTAGCAGCTGAATATACAGCAAACAAGGTCTGCAGCAGCCATAAGCAATGCTATGCAGTGAAGTACGTACCATGACTCGCAGTGATGACCCTAAATGGCGACTGCACTGCAATGCATATATAAAGAAATATGTGCAAGAAATATGTACAGATAAATTTGGAAATGATAGCAAGGCCGGATTGAGTTTGACATGTGGTCAAAAAAAGATATTTTTTGTAACTAGTTTTACAATGGCGGAAGATTTGTAAAGTATCCAAGGCAGGCAATAGCCATAATTACATGTCTGGAGAGGTATTAGTGGGCTAGGTTGGTCAAACCGTTTAACCCTTGCATACTCTTTGCGACAGCCACGTGGGAGTAATTCGTTGACCGTCGCAATTTAAGACTTCAAAATGGCATTTTAAGACCTCATTGCATACTAATCCCGGTAATTTGACTCGCGTCCTATCAACTACATTTTGACGCACCCTTTCACAGCTTATGTATCTAAACATAACCAAAATAACCAAAAAAAAAAAGAAGCCATGAAAATTGTTTGAAGATTTGGGAATTAGCTAAACGTTGCCAATACATTTTTAATATGGGACGAATACACGAGCATTTTCTCCTTTTTACATCAAACTTTATTTAGAAATGCAAAAGAATTGAAGATTAAATTTAAACAATAATTTAGCCTAAGAATAGGTGCCAATGTAGTGGAATTAGTCAATTTACATACAGAAATACTAACGACTCTCCCTCCATATATATCTATACTAAATTAAAATGCGAAATATTTCAATTAAATTATTGTAATTCAATTTCGCAGAAATTAAACCAAGTGACATTTTTGCTAAAGCAACTGTACAGTAAATTAAATTACTACTTGCAGCCATACGGTGTGGGAGTTGCAGAACTTGGGAAGGCAGGCATGCATAGGAAAAGACCGGATTCGTATGAATGTCTTGCCAAATAATAATGTCTCTTCATAAAACGACAGCTGCAACACAGACTGGCAATTGCGGAATTTTGTGGGAGATGAGAAATGACGAGAAAAGTGGAAAAATAGCAATAAGTGTCGGCTTTCATTCAAATAATACGAGAGGAAGAAGACGACTATGATGAAGAAAAAAGAAGTAGAAAAAGAGGGGTGGCGTTTGGGAACAGCTGCTGCGAATTCCCTTTTTTTAAACCCTCAACATTATTCTCATATCACCAAGAAACGACCCAAGCCCTATGCAAGAAGCAGACTTGGCAATCCAAAATTAGCCTTCAACCAAGTCAGAAAAGAAAAACAATTGGTTCAGAAATCCATTCACTCCGGATAATGGAATTTCAGGACTTTCTGAATATACATTTCACAAAATGTCCACACTTCTTTGCACAGTTTCTGCATAGTATTTTTTAAAAGTACATGGCAATCCTCATGAAGCTACATTACAATGCAACCCATTAAAGGTGCTGGTGACAAGAAAAGAAAGAAAGTGTTAGGACTGTATTTATAAATAGCAAATGGTGCCAATTGATGACTTCATACACTATAAGCTCTCATTGATTTTCGATACGGTTCTAGAAGCATAAGTGCGGCTCATTTTTCAATCTGTGAATTCGTCAAAATCAGAACACGCAAACCCAAGCACAGTAAATTAACTTGCAACAACAAAAGTTCCATTGCAATTTGTCATCCACGTCAGAAGCCTTCCCAACACCCTGAGCAATATACAGTAGAGTATATGTATAATATACAGTTATAAAGCACCCATAGCATAGATATTTCTATTTGGCAATAACTTATTTTACTTCTCAGTAGGCGGCAGCACTGATTTGTATTTCACTATTGGACATCATAAAACTTTCCGTTCGTCTTGTACATTATTTATTATCATATATGTGGATTAGGAGAAAGAGAAATTGATGCGTAAACAAATCAGACAGCAAATAATATTGTAAATATCACAATTTGCACTGGGTAAACAAATGTAAAATATGCTAGTTGTACCACATTCCTAACACTGCAATGCTAGTCTTCTTAGGTAGGTATTAAATAAACCTTAATATACTTGAAATTTATTTGTTTACACAGGCTATTAGTTTTATAGAAACCAAAACACGGTTACCTGCCGTGTCATCTAATGTTGCTAGTAAATCCAAGGTTGCTTTCTACTTAAATAGAAACACTACAATTTTCTTGTAAAACCTGCCAACAGTTGGGCAGCATATGTAACATATTAGCCCAACATTTATTATGTAACATTCATAATAAAATCCCTTCAGAATTGTGTCTGCAAGGTGAAATATTGCAAATGAACGTTGCATGACAAATTCGCTCATGGTCACATTAATTGTGTAAATTAACTTTACATGATGTTAGGAATACACTCTCAATCCCATGATCATTGTGAATTCGAACATAGGGATCGCCCTAGTTATTGTATTATTATCAATGAGAAAAAGAAAGAGGAAAAAGTGAAGGAACTGCGTGCAGAAATAACCAAAAACATGCCAATAGAATTGCAGCTGTTCTTTTCGGTTGCAAGCACGAAACAACGCAATTTCCACACACAAGCGCATTCAAAATTCATTTGGCTAAAAACCAGAAGCAATATGTAGGGCACGTCACCGCAAATAGCTGTTATTGGACACGCCTCCGAAACGAGCACAATATTGATTTTCTTCATTTATAAATAATATCTTAAGACGTTTCGAGCTGCGCATTACACAAACTTATACCCGTTATAAAAGTTGCTCGGGGAAAAAAAGTGAATAACTCAGCATTTCCTTCATCGATTTAGAGCCTTCAATTATTGGATTATATTTTTCCATGGCACCCATTCCACCATCAAGTAGGGTCTATACTCCTTCGCAGTTCAAGGTTGCCAAATATGGCGGCTGCACGGCGGTGTTCCCCATCCCCTTGGTGAAAGTAAACTCGCTGGTGCATGTGTTTCGGCGAGTCTACTTTCATTCTAATGGGAGGGGG
>JAQIWR010001298.1:0-14332 GCA_034695945.1 Glomeris hexasticha
CAAACTTCAAACCAACATGTTCTGCATTAAAAAGTTAAACTTCTGGCCGACCACAGAATGCAACCCCACCAGAAAATGTGGCACGCTGCATCATTATCGGCGATCTACCATTTTAATAAAACTCCTCTACAGCAAAAGCGTAATGCATTTCTGTCCACGTCATTTCATGGCATTAACACAGCTCTCTAACGGCACCATCCCCACTGCTGTACTCCCGCCCTACCACTAGCTACGCTCCTCCCAAATCAGGGAGTTTATTCTGCCGCACCCTGTATATAATAAACAATATATTTACTATATATATTGTAGATGTGTGATCAATGCAGCTTGGGGAATTTGCAAGTTGTAGGTGAACCTGCATTTTTTCTTAAATATGAACCATGTGTGAATTAGTGTTAATTAATAGTTTATAAGTGTCAAACAAATATTTGGTTATGTTGCTGCATTTAGAATTAGGATCATTTATTTTTAATCCCAAAAAGGACATTTACAAATGTTGTTGGTATACATAGAGTTTACGTTTTTCAATTTGTTTGTAACATGTTCATCGAATTACCCGCTGGGAAAAAGCAAACGTAATAGCATTGAGATTGCACATGTTCTTGATGCAATGATTAATTCAAGAAAATCTTACTGCCCTGGGAAAAAATAAATTTATGCAGAGCAATTTGGGATGCAAAAACGATAGAGAGCAGCATTATAAAAAAAACTGCTGAATACCATTGAACGTATTTGGAAAAAAAACATCTTCATTTGAATCTATTTTCATTCAAATGGAATTATTGATTTCGCATTTATACTTACAAGAAGCGCCTTGAAAACAAGGTTTATCGGTTTGTTTGCTTTGAGTAGGGTATAGCATATCGGATTCAAAATATTTTGATCTATGACTTCGTTTGACTGTTTCCTAAATAGGATAATATCCATAGCAATATCATACACATATTTTATTGTCATAAACGAATGGCCTTAAACTAAAAAGTTTCCAACTTCTCCAAACAAATATTCAAATGGTTTACCAGACAGTCAACTGTACATTCAACCTTCTTATATATTATTCCATATTTTATTGATCATTGTCAATTAATATGACATTTTAGTGAAAAGAAAGCCACGAAAATGCAATTCAAGATGAAACAATTTACTTTCATTGAATAAATGGAAACATTACAAACATAAATCGAAAAAAATTAATATTGTCTTTTTTTTTTCTGTCAACATTTTGTAAACCCAAATAAAAGCTGTCATTCCTTACAAACTGGTCTCAAATTTGAACAGGTGTTCCAGTTTACAATTCAATTGTCATGTTGCCATCTATACATTTCAAAGAAGTCTTACAAAATATCTAGTTTAAATCGCATTACATTTTCTTGAAGTTATGTTCCTATACAATAACCAACATTTATTTAAGGAATGGATTTCAGTGCCAAATGACAAATCATCACACAATACCAGGAAACATTCCCCTATCCTTCCCTGCACCCCATATCAAATAGATTATGACACCAACACCAAACATCATCAGTCAACGTTGCTGTATGACAAATATAACCCACCACCTCCCTTCTGCTACTAGTGAAAAACTAGAATTACACTAACTCCGTGCTGTTCAGCAGCATATCCAAAGAAAGCAAGTAACAAGTAACCGAGAGAGAAAAAAAGAAAAGACACGGAAGCCAGCAGAGAATAATGATGGATGATGGTAACTTACCGCTTCAGTGTGAATGGGATGAACTGCGAACCAGATGCCAGCCAACTGTGCTTTGCACCGACTCCAACCCAGGACTTGGCGACAGATGCGTACCACCAACACAGTCACAATGGCATGCAGAACCACGTTGACCACGTGGAAACCACGTACGTCCAGTTCCCCTCCAGCCAACACCACATTCATCCTAAGAGCAGCAAATTAGAGGTCAAATTTAGTGAAAGGTGATTGATGCAGATTGATGTGCACATGCATTGTGGCAAAGCCAACAGCAGCTCACATTCACCCTTTAGATCCATTAAATTACACATTTATATGATAAAGTCAGATACTTGGGGAATTGGGAGTAGGCTGTGCTTTATTATTATCTGGACATCTATGTTTGCATTCAGTCTGTAGCTTTATTTCAGGTTTACTGTGCAAAATAGAAGCACAATCTCGAAAAACGATTCAGAAAAATGCAAGGCTCCATCAAGAATGGGATTTTACAAATACAGTATAGTTCATTAACGTTAAAACGTTAGATGAATCGTTGTTCGAGGGTGTGCTTCCATCAATTATTGTAATTCTTATTATGGTGTAATTGCATGATGCAGAATAGATGGGACGAATCAGATTTCGTATAATGTTGGATTTTAGTGAGGTTGGGGTCAAACTATATTGGTGTTTTTATTGGATGTCCTTTATGGACAAAGCCCTCTGTGAACAATTTAAAAAATCGAAACGGTTCAATGGGCGATATTCAATATTCAGTGTGCGCATGCGCAGTTGGTGGCGCCACCTATCGACAACTAATATTTATTTCACTCACGTTCATGTTCGATATTAAATTCAAGCTCACCTTTTGCATAATGGAATCATATTGTATGGAATTATTTTGTGAAAAGCCTACTTGAATTGAGAGAAAAACCTGCTGTGATTGTTTTTATAGTTGGCCTATGTCACATAATGTACTATACTACATCAGCTAATGTCTGTCGTCAATGGACAGTTCATTTTTACTGGTGTTATTCAACATTAATCCGCCTGGTAGAATGTAATAAATAATATAAAAAGGTAAAAATGACTGACTCTATAGAGAGATGAATTTCAAATGGCTGCTGCAATTTTAAAACATATTCATTCCCTGCAGTGCCTGTAATTTTCTTCAAAATGTTTGATGTATGGATAAGTGAATTTATTAATCCCTCAGGGAAGTGATTTAGTACTTTGTTTCGTATCTCCGGATACAATATCTCTCCATTGATTTCTATGCCTTTCAGAGCTCAATATGTATGCCATTCAGAGCCATATAACAGTGAAAATATTGAATATATCAGACTTTTGTGTATTGAAATCGATAGACCCTATCTAAACACATGACACGTATGGTATGTGCTGTGTTCAAAGAGGGCATGGATTATTATTTTTGTACTTGAAGAAAAACAGGAAAACAGAAAATGCGAGATGCGAATGTCATGATATTTTCAATCACACACTCCACATATTTATAAATAATTGCGAATATATTTTGATCAATAATAATATTTGGACATAGAACACGCAGTGGTTCGTTCCCGATCGATATTTCGATGATCAGCTCATGAGCCAAAAATTGGTGATTACCCTTACGGATGTTTTTTGTACTGTAATATCGGAAGTCTGAAAGACAATTACCATGTAATGTGCATCCAAGTTGCAATATATTTGCTAGTATTTTAATATATATGGCATTGAAAAAAGAAAACATAATGTAGTCAATGACGTAATTTACGAGAGTAGGTACATATTGATATTAATGTCTCACTGTTATCTTTTGCTTTTTTGCTACTGTAATATTTTGTTAAGCAAAGTCCTGATGATGGTCCCAAATGCATACACTGAACCATTTAGAGTGGTTTCTGATTAAAAGCTGATCAATAAATATTTCATGAGTGAATATTTGTATTTGAAATTAGATGCGAACTGCAAAGCAGTTCGCAATATTTGATATTATCACAAGATTTTCCTAAATTCGAGACAAACAGGTTTTTTATATGAATTTCTAAACAGTACATATACTGAGTTGTTCCATACATTCAGCTGAATGCTATTGTAAAATATGAATTGAAAGTTATGAAAATATTGTATTATTGTACATAATTCTAACAAAATATTAAAACAAATTTACATTCAGCTGAAGCAGTGTGATTATGAAAAAGAACATATAGCATATAATAAACTTTAAATGTTAAAAATAGCACTCCATTCTGATATTCATTCCCCACGGAGCTAGGAAACAAAAATAATTCATTTTTATCCGAATGATTTCCATATATTGTCACAGGAATTTATTTGCATTTTTTCTTTTCAGAAATACCGTAAATCCGATTTTGTGCGACGTTAGATCTTAAATTTTTGCATAAATCTGAAAGGAAATTAAATCATTTCTGATGGCCAAATCCAATTTGATGCACACCCTCAATGAATTATATAGAGAGGTGTGGTTTATACAATTGCCTCAAAGTTAGGGGAAACTGAATTTGAACGTTTTGTGCTTTGTGCTATGGCTAATTCAATTTAAGCATGAAATTAATGCATAATTGACTTTCCACATACAAGAAAAAAATGCCATATATACTGTACATTCATATGTAAATTTTCACGAGAGCAATATAGTCGAGTATAATCTCAAGTTGTTCCACGCATGTTTTTGAATTTTTAACGAAGGATTAGTATATAAATCCGTGTAAGATATTTATTCAGAATGACTTAATTGTGGTCTCAGTTACTGGGGAACGCGGTAAATTGTGTCATGGAAGACTCATTTTATTTGTCCCTCTGGGATAAGATTAAATTTGATCGAGATACATGCTGCGTGCAGGCACATTTTCTAAAATTGTCAACAATGGTTAATGAGCAAAAATAATAGGTTCAAATTATTGAGTTTTTGCATAACACAAAGCTACACTTCTAAACAGAATACATTTTTTCAATATTTGAAACTGGACTATGAAGATTTTCAAAAGAAGGTTTTTGGTAATTAATTTAAATTGCAAAGATTCCCACTTTTACAGTTTTCAACAGATCATGAGTTTGTACTTTTTGAAAGGGAGTTTCTAGTTGGAGCTTGTTGTACCATGTTGTCCATTGGTCCATTCATTCCCTTTCATTATTGCTACTATAGTTAAGTCAACTCTCTTTGCATGCTTAGATTATGTTGGTTCGGTTAGGGCCTGCAACTCGTTCTAATGGTGTGATGCTGTTATAGTGGAAACGGTAAAATGGCAGCACGAAATGAATCATTTCCTAGTTACGCTGTTCCTGTTATCGGAGTTAACTCCTTTTCTTCGATTAGGTTAGGTTCTTCAGCTCATTGTTTAGTCTGACAGAAATCGTTCACCGTTCCAGTAACGAATTTGAAACGCTCTAAGAAAAATGTTCGTTCTATTACACCATTTAGGGTGTCATGCGATGTCCACGGAGTAACACCCTATATTTCCTATATTTCTTAGTGTTTAATTATAGTGATAGTGTATGTTTAGAAGTCCAGGTTGTCGTTTGGAGCAACACGTTAGTGTCGATCTCCACCTTCTCGTACATGTATACGTATATACAGAAGAACCAGAACTAGTGAACGTGTAAATGCGTAAACAAACAGACGTAAGGCAGCTTAAGAAACGTGTGTGATATATGGATGCTGAGAGTGCGTCAGCGAGAAAATTGTCGTTCTCGCGTTGTGCCAATCAGAATTGTTAGATGCGCACCATTGCGTTTATGGTTATGGGGGCGTCGGCATCGTCATCGTAACGCTGCAGAGCAAAAACCACGTGCTTTCCCAATGTGTTCTCTCTTTCTCTGTGCAGTTTCTCTCATCCTATAGTCCAACAATCGATGCTCGTGTGTTGGCAAAAAGATATATACTGTACACTTGGAGGATTTGGGGCCAAAACAGAAGAGGCGACGAGCGTGAGAACTCGCGCACCGGGGCGTGAACATCCCTAATTTCCCCCTTTTTTCCCCTGTCTCTCAGCCTCCTTCCCCCCATCCCTCCTCTCCTCCTTCCTTTACTCCTCGGACTGATGCCAACTCGTGTCAATACGACCTTAGCTGTTGCCAATCAACGTTCGGTCACCGAGTGGGCGTCATATGCAATGTTCACGGCTCCGAAGCAAATATACAAGGGGGGAAAAAAAACGTAACTAACCCCACCCCTTTCTCTCCTCTCGCACTAATCCCTCCTCCTATACCTTGCACCACATTGTGTCAGCAATGCTATTGTACTACTGCATGCTGTGTACATGTTATAAGCCCATGTAACGAAATTTGAACAGCTATTATTATCATTAGCGACGTGCTCCGAAATGAGCAACAGCAATTCGGATTATCGGCATTTAAAGTTACTGGAATTGAACGTTCAGCCCCGCCCACTAATTATACGCTCGGCTTTATGGAATGTAGGACCCTACATAAATATAGAGTTAACTTTTAGTTCACAACGCCCCAAATGAACTACTGTTGCGGTTGTTTCAATGTTCATGCAAAAGTATATACATAGTAGTCTGCTGCGTAAAAATTGCCTTTTGTGCCATGTGGTAATTATATTAATACGCAGTATGTAGCACACGTTGTAATTTGTTGAATAATGTATATAGATAGTTATCGATGCATATAAACTGTAATCACATAGGCCCTAACAGTTTTATGACGTTGGAAAATAACTCCATTTTGTATCGTGAAATTTTAAATCGTTGCAGTCGAAGCTGTGATATACATTTTGCGTTTTGGTGCACGCTCTTCTTTTTCCATATCGCGTACTCTGATGACGACAGCTGAAGTTACTGTGGAAACATGTCGACAGAAATGATTCCATCATCTATTCTTTATGAGCTGGGATTATAAGGGAATCTTCTTCCTGTTTGTTCAATAATAACTGAACTTGGTTGCACGAACGCAGCATTTTGATCTATTACAACTGTTGATTTTTTTTTCAGAACAATTTCACCCGAAACAGGTTTCAATATAAAAACTACAGATTAATCCCTAACATCTACATTTTAATTTTATTATGTATATATTTTTTGATTCGTTTTATATTTTCTTGTTCAAATATACCATACTGTAATTACACCAAGATTTGTCATGTTAATTCATTGAATTGCTTAGACAGTTTTAGCAACGTGATTTTTTAATCGGTTAATTGAAGGTTAAAGCAGCTTTAAAAGTATTTATTCGGTTGGTTTGGGGTTCGTAGCAGTTGTTTATGTAGTCCTCGCCATGAAAAGAAGAAATCGAGCCATATATTTAAACGCATATATACTAGGTGGAAATGTGACAACACCCTACTTTTATTTGTATTACCATCACGTCCCAAGATTTACCTGATATTTGTGCCCATGTTACGGTGATAATAGGCATTTCCAGTTATTGAGAAGCTCCAAATATTATTCAGAAATGCATAAAATCCATCTATTTCGAATTGACTACGGCATGCATTTCATGTCAGGCTAGAGAATCGTGATGATAGACTCTAATTTCCATCAATTTTCGAGCAACCTTCGCTCTTTTTCTAAGCAAACATAACAAAGCCATTTTGTATATATCACACATCATTCAGTGTACATTGCCAAGAACTGAGGGAAGCACAATTTTTGCAATCTCAACAGAAAAATGTCCCTATTTTATTTTAAAGTCTGTTATTTTTATCTGTAATCTGTTGCTATCCCATTGCCAATATATACTAGATTACTCTTCAGCATTACAATAACCATAACTTTCAACAATTTCCCCATTTCATTTGTCTTTTGTATAACAAATTAAGTGCTACTAAATAT
Organism: Glomeris hexasticha; assembly: GCA_034695945.1. Taxonomy (NCBI): domain Eukaryota; kingdom Metazoa; phylum Arthropoda; class Diplopoda; order Glomerida; family Glomeridae; genus Glomeris; species Glomeris hexasticha. Next base: position 7,501 of record JAQIWR010001298.1, read on the forward strand.
GATTATATATCGACATACGCTGGTTTTCTTTCACATTAACCGAACTTTTTTAATTAGCTTGGCTGAATCATACTATGAAACAACTGACAGAACAAATGCCAACGTTGTCAGTCACTCTTTTATAAGCATATAAAAGGTGAAAATGGGAAAGGTTTAGTAGGCTATACCACCGGTAAGTCAACAATGGTCGCACAATGGAGATTAGTATTTGGCAAGAAATTGAGTGAGCGCTGCTGCGAATGTCAATGCATAACATCGATCGCACGAACGACCAACATTATAACGACGTGTGATGACAGTGGTTTGCACAGAGTGTGCGAGAATCGGTGTTGTGAAAGTTGCATGAGCGCCTGTTGATCCGCTCGGCCGCAGGCCACCCGTTAAACCAGAAGCGACCCCTTAATGTTGGTTGGGCTTTCGCGCCAAGCACCGCATCATTTTCTCCTGGTTCATCTTCTGACTTCGACCGAAGATTGCGCTACGGTCGCATCTCGGCCGCCCCAATCAAAACACTCGCACAGTATGCGGAGAAAAATGTGCCGATTTAACTAACCTGAACGTTAGCACCGTTAGCGGACGGTACGATTTATGGCTGGCCGGATGGGCCATCGGTTGACCCCAGAAGTCGTGCGCGAGAAGCTGAGAAATAGGTGCTGACGGTCGCACAACGTCCGGGTTTCCGGTAACTGCTGCAGCGTCATCGTGAACGAAATCTCCGTCCAGTGAATTGAGGTAGCACAGGAGTGCTATTGCAGCTGGAAGAGCATGGGCACTTGCCTCACGTCCCCACCAGCATGATGACCATGATGATGATGAGGATGATGATGACGATGACGATGATGATGATGAAGAAGACGACAGCCGCATCCTGGCTGCCGGATGTTTCCGTCTGCCGTCAGTCCACTCTTCCAGTCGGTGTGTATCCCATTGCGAACTGACGTCGACTGACACACACTCCCCTATGGCAGTCACCTAACTAGGCTATGTGGAGAGACTAGTGGCGCCATCATGTTGCCGGAGTGAGAAGTAGAGTGTAAAAAATGCATGGGGAAATCACATGCTGTTCGAGCATTAATCAACTTGTACTGCAACTATTGATTTTTTTTAACCTTGCGCGGAATGAGCAGAATGAATATACAACAGGTAGATTTTTTTGCACCTGCATGTCCACCTTTGACTCGATTAGGAACGTGCCAAAATGAGCGACTTTTTCCAAAATTAGCCTGTTGGCGTAAAGTTTAAAAACAATAGGCCGCTGACAGGTAAGAAAAAGGGGCGTTTTTGTTAAACCGTATATACTTGATTTTTTTATATTTATGCTGACAGTTGAATGCTATTTCAAGTGTTTTCCAATATAGGTTACTATTATTTCAGTTGGATGAAGCCAATAAGCTAACGCTTAGGGAATGTGCTTAATGAAGCATATATTGATGTAGACCATAATATTAATTTAGATACAGTTAATAGTTTATTGAATTGTTCCTTTGCAGCATTAACAATTTTACGAAGACCGTTTATTATTAAATTCCTCTGAAATTCCCTGTTGGCTAAGCTTATGGATCACCTGTCGTATTGTCCGTGCGTTAATTAAAATTGGGGAAAACGGACAGGAAATTTACAAGTTTTTAATTATTTACAATACTGAGAATTGCATTCAGTTTAAGCAAATACCACATGTTTAATTTGCTGAAATTTTATCCGGTGTGCTTATTTTAATGCGGCGCTAATTTCGCCATCTCATTCTCCTGTTTCACTCTTATATGTATATAATCTCATTGAGTTCAATTATTTTTATTTATTGTATGCAGGGATCTTCCATTAATTACGTGAGGGTCATTGATAATTAGAACATTAACGTATAAAAAATTATACAAATTAAGTAAAATTAAACCCGGCCTGGTGGACATTTTTTCGCGTTACGAAATATTTTCCAATAAATTTAACGTGAATACCAAAACAATTCGCATAGAAGTGTAATAATCAATATATAAAAAGTGACGTAATGGTCCCTGAATTGTTGCTTTGGCGCAATCGATTCATGAAGTAAGATGCGATGTACGAAGGAAGGATTTTGTTACCACTAACGCCATTACTGTCAATTCTCCCAATATACTGTAGTCAGCCATTTTGAAAGGTTTTTGCCAACGCTAAATTTCCCTGTAGAGCAGCTGCATGCATTCAGGTATGCAGTATAGTTATTCGGCAGGTCTGCAAGGAATGAAGAACTTTTGAAAGCTAGTACATGACAGGATATATTCCTTGCATCCTTGTTGCACACTTAAAGGTGAACTGACAGGGCGTGATCAATTAACAGTTAACCTCCACTTTTGGCGAATCGTGGCTGTCCAAAGGTGACATAACCACCACTTCTACCGAATAGCAAGGTTGGTCACAGTCCACTTTTCCCGCCCTGTCAGTTCACCTTTAAAACTAGATAACGGAAAATGGACACGACTTCTGCATAAGATCCATATAATTCGATAACCTGTTTAATGATGTTATATGGTGTACGCAGTGATATTGATGCTTTACATATAAGTATACATATAATGCACATTTCTAACTTTAATTGGATATACATATATTAAACTTTGTTAAACATGACCTCTGCAATTAAACCGAACAGTGATGCTCTGATTCCAGCAGCGAGGATAACGATTAACAGGATTATGACTTTGATGTCAATGCCCCGATGTCCCTGACTTTATTCCAACTTATATTTCAGCTCCATATTCTTTTCTTCCAGTGTCTTTCTCTTTAACATTTCACCTTCGACAAATTTCCTTGCACTGATGATACTATGAAAAAACATTTGCTATCTTAGAGTGAATTTGCAAGCATTCTTATAGATAAGAACGTGTCGGGACATGACAAGATTCTAGAAACTTTGAAACTTTCACATTAAATGTGAACTGTTATTGCCTGTGACCGAAATGGAAGTCACTGTGTAATTGCTATGTGCCCTGGTGTTTCACACAGAAAATAGGTTATGTGCTCTGCACAATGTTTCACATGGAACATAGTTCACGTCTACTCCATCTGTCATAGAACAGTTCTCATGTGCTCTGTGCAGATGTTTCAATGAACATTGCTCGCATATGTTCTACACCACATAGAACTGTTCACGTTTGTTCCATGCAGATAGTACACAAAAAAACGTGTTCCATGCAAATATTTCACACAGAACATTGTTTGTTCCGAGGCGTGACAAGCAAAGTGCCATCGTGGGTGGTTCACTTAGCATGAGGTTGTATGAGGGGTGTCAAGTGGTCTGTGGCGTCATGTTTGCGGCGTCAAATTGTCCTGGTCACCCTTTTACAACGCGATTCAAGTGGGAGTGGCTATAAAAGATCTGAAAAACCTACCAACCCTATTGGAACCTACCAACCCTACAAACCTACCAACCCTATGTGGTGTTCATGGTGGTTTGTGGTGTATGTGGTGGAGAATTACTACCACATACACCACAAACAACCATAAACACCACATGTGGTGTGTTCCAAATCACACCACCGTGGAAGATTTTTCCAATAGGGAAGATGGCGCCTTGCTCGTCGTCGACCGTCGTATGCTGCAACGAAGCGAGGTCACGTGATGCCACATTGTTTGGTTTCATGACTTTTACTGTAATTAATTATTTGCAAATTTGTCTTGACTTAATTTTGTAACTATGTGATTATCCTTATAAACTAAAAGCTAAAAACACCGGATGTCACAAAACGCAACTTCGTCGTGAATCCTTTCCTTGAAGCGCCACAACTTCAGTTGCAATGGGCGTGTACATTCATTGGTGCGTAAACAACTTTCGTTTCTGTTCATTCACCTTCAGCAACACTTTTTTCGCGTTTCTCGCACCTTTCATCGCTCTTCAACCTACCATGTTTGGACCATTCCCTTCGGTATGTACCTTCACTACGTTCTTTTACCCATTACAGCACATTTTTCGACGTTTCATTCACCTTTTTGGCAGGTTTTCCGCTCGTGGGCCCAGGGGAAATTCGTTACCTGTTACCACAGGTTTTTCAATCCCCCATTGCACTGAAGTGCAAGCTCTTTCTTTTGGCCCACGACCCAGTGAAACTAGCATCTACCTGTTCACCTGCTAAAAAGGGGCCACTACCACCAGCTGGTAGTTCATTTGGTAGCTCAGTCAATGGTTGAAAAGTGTACGACTTGGTGGTAGTGGTCCCTTTCTAGCAGGGGGATAGTAGAGGCTAGTTTCACTGGTTGTGGGCCAACGTTCCAAATAAATAGTTAATAAATTACAATAATTACTTAGCACACAGTGTCACTGCACAATATGCAGAGGTGCATTACAATATTGCTTGATTTTAGATAAGTGACGACTGAAGGTTTTTATCTTCCGAAATGAACTGTTGTTTGTGTATGTAATATTTATTTGGCGTGTTAGAATTTCCTTACTTTTTATGCTGGTTGGATAATGTTGTATAATTTATATTCCGTCTGCTGTAATCCTGTCATATCCTGAAGATGGCCACATGTGTTGGTCGAAACATGTCGACAAATGATTAAACAATTAGGCATTACTTAATGAGCTGAATACATTGAATTACACCTTTGTCACAAGGAGTAACAACTTAAAAATTCTTACTGTACATTGTGTATATTGCACCCCAAAATTTTAGGTCTCAATATGTGTCACCTTACACTTTTCAACATTGAACTGTGTAAGGCTTCCCCCGATTGCTCGGAAGAAAGCTTACACTTCGCTGGTGATGTTATTCACGAGCGGTTGTCGTTGTCTGCGAAAAGATATTCACCTGGTAGGATTTGGGTGTCTTTAATCGTTCTCGCCACTCTCCCTTACCACCCACACTACCTCTCAGCCTCCTATTAACTAGTGAACGCTATACATGCGCCTTTCACACATTTGTGCCGTACTCGTGGACTTAGTCGCCACGGTGGTTCAATCGGTGAGCTGCAATACGCTTCGGCAACAAGAGCTCCCGCGGAGGAATCGTATTGCTGAACCCTGGGTGCAGGTTTGCCCCTTCTTTTATGCTATATGTTGCTTACGTCTCTCGCATCTTCCACTCCCTCCCACTCATATCCTAATTTTACTAGGGCACTATGTTTGGAAGTCACAGGAAGGTGCGAGAGCCGTTCCCGTTAACGAGCAAGTCGTCATGTTTGAAGTTTATCAAAAAATAGAGTTAGGGGGGTGTTCGGCAGTGTTCAAAGAACGTTTAAATCATACCACTTTTGAGCCCACTCCACAAATCCATTTGCAATTTCTGGCATTGCTCCAATGAATCTACAACTACCCATTGTTTCCTATCTGTTAGCCAGCCAATTTTTAATCCATCGTAGCAGATTCCCCGTCACACCCTTTTTCCTCAGCTTTGGAATCAGCTTACTATGGCTTTTATAAAATGCCTTTGCCAAATCCAACATCAATATATCTACACAAGGGCCCTCATCAACCCATTTAGTGATCACCTCAAAGAATTCTAACGAGTTTGTCAAACAAGATCTACCCTTTCTGAACCCATGCTGGGTGTTCTAAATTATATCGTTTATCTAATCTTAAATGTCATCCACATAAACAAGCATAATGAGGTAATTCTACTGTCTTTGTATCTTTCTTTTTACTTATTTATAATGAAGACATGCTGGACATACTAGAAAGTTAAATGTAATCAATAGCAATAATGGAAAAGTGAAATCAGCACATCCTCAAAGTGTAATTCAGATAGGAAGGTATTGTGAGATGACAGTTTTAAATCTCATATAGCAAAGTGGTGGAAATACCTAATCCTGAGAAAATAATGCGGGTAAATTAAAGCCTGAATCTTTCAGCAATTTGATATGCTTCTGATATGGATACTTGAATACCTGTAATTTAGTTTTAAATAATTATATACGTCATATAAATGAAATACATATTACTCAACTAGTATATTTTGTACATTTAACATTTATTACTGCAGATCAATGGGTAATTCAATCCGCGATATAAGGTGATCTTACTCCATGACTTCATTCAGATCCATTACCTTAAATTTGCAGCTGTTTCCAAATCTGACAAATTTCAGACCTAACATTTTTAAGTGTCTAGCCAATTGGCCATAATTGTACCTTTCAAGTTTTTATTTCACTATTCGCGGATTTTTTAATTTCCAAATTGCAAGTCACTACAGTTTTTCTTTTACAAGGATCAACATATACAGTCAAACCTCGATAAGTCGGCACCTGGTTAAGTCATCCCAATTGAAAACTATAATCACCATAGACATTCAAGTCATAATAAATCAATGTAATATCCCAGGTCAGTAATAAATTATTAAGGTTTGATTATATATGTTACGGTCCAAAGGGTAATCGGGCAATCGTATTCAATCCATGTTATCATCCGATTCCGTGTCGATTCCGTGTTGATTCCGTCGTGACAGCAAAAATATAACTTAACCTAAAATAACTTCACTACACAATATGCTATGAAGTGCATTACAATAATGCTTTATTTTGGATAAAAATTGTCTATAGTACTCTTTCCTAATCTGATGGAACATTAGTGTTGTGTGCAATTGGAAGTTATCTTGAATTACACCTTTGTCGCCTTAGTTTCCATTCCGATTCTTTCATCAGAATGGATATTCGAAATCAAGTTATTTTTTGTTGTTGCTACTTTTGGCCAAATTTCAGGAAAAATAAGGTATTTACGTTCAGATAACACTGCAACGATATACATGCTTGTAACGTTCCCTGCCTAGGGTAGGGAAACGAATACAGTCGAGCGATCTCTAAGAAAATGCTTTGTTTATTGGCAGAGTTCAACGAACTCTCTAAACCTCAATAAACCAAAGCCCTG
>JAQIWR010001299.1:0-14328 GCA_034695945.1 Glomeris hexasticha
CACTGTTCCCGAAGAGGAACATGGTGTCACAGCTTGTACTGGACCCTTACTCTGTGACATACACACACACTGCTGTGCTGTCAGAGTGTCCACCATCAGCTCACTTGTCTGCATTTTGCATTAAAATCTCGTAAAGATACGAGCAACGTCTTAGTTTCACCATTGGTTTCACCACCAAACACCAGGTGGTCCATATAGATTATAGCTCTGCACTTCTCTCAGTTCACTCGAGTAGGCCTATTATTTCTTTCTCCCAAACAGATAATAAGACTGGAACACTTGTGCTGTTTGTATGACAGGCTTAAGGTTGGATGATATTAGAACACTAATTGCTCATTATCTTCATTGGTCAGAGTAGATGCTGTGCTATTACTCTTCTCTCGTTCAAATTTAGAAAGACGTTTGTTTTGTTGGTTTCCATTTAATAAAAAAAATTGGCAGAGTATTGCATAAAGGGATGAAAGAAAAGTGGAATGGTTTGGTTGAGAAGTTTAAAAGATTATCACCGATGATAATCTTGTGGTTTTCAGCACAGGTTTTGCTTGCAGCGTGGGAGGAAAAGTTTTCTTGAAACGTTATTGGCCAGGTTAAAAAGACAAGGCATATACACTGGTTTCTTATGTAGCTTTTCCCACATATGCTACTATAGCTATATAGAGTGCATAAAGTTAGTCTAATTATGTACTACTATAGAAAGAGGAGTCTTTGTTCACTATACAGTTTAGAAAATTAATAACAGTGCTGCTATTTCTGCAACTTTTCTTAATTGGCTATTGAAAAGGTGGAATTTTAATGAGTTGCAAAGTGCTTTTTGCTTCGCTGCACTGACTTTCACTCACAACTCTACCTGTAATGATGTTCTGGCATTTATATACTTATTTGTTTATTATACATACAAGAGAAGTGGTAACAATGGCATTCTTTTGCAAATGAAAAGCTGCATGCATATGTGAATGCACTGTTTGATTTTCCAGAGAAACGAGGTTGCTATTCTTGTGATTTTGAAATATAACGTTCAAATAAATGTAATAATTTACCATAAATAATATGAACTATTCAAAAAAACTGTTGTTGTTCAAGTCTGTGCTTCATTTACAGAATTTGTAGAACTTTTCAACTGTGTTATGCAGTTTTATTTCTATTATGCTAAAGTCTATGATTTTTAAATATCCCTCTATACGAAGGCGATGAACTGCTGTTTCACTTCTTTTTGTTTAATTTTACGTATTATAATTTTCTATTTGAAAAAGAGGAGTTGAAACATTTACTAGATTTATATTATGTGACTATGCGAATTTCAGCTATACACTTGCTAATTTAACAAGTTGGTAAAAAATATGAAGTCCATGAGAAAAAGCAGCAATTTTCATGGGGTTCGCACTCCATATTAATTTTGCTTGAATGCATGAGGTGGCATTGCATGGATAATTTCATCATTTTTTTTACTTGCACTGTTGCACATTACCGTTTTCTAGTATATTATCACTGTTGCATATGCTGACAATCGGCTGTAAGAAGGATGGAGGGGAGAGGGGGGGGGGGGGTGGAAAATGGCAGAAAATGGAAGAAGAAAATGGCGTTGAAGGTGTGCAATTACAGCTGTCTAACCTCGACCCAGTCCAATATGAGGCCGGATTTTAGTGGCCACTAATGTCTGGGCGAGGACGTAGTTTTCTTCTCATCTGCGAATACAGAGAACATGACATTTATTAGACGCCATAAGAGCTTGGATTGTGGTGCTAGACGGTGCTCCATACCGGCTAATGATCAACTTTTGGTTTTGATTGGCAACCCACAGCGGGGGTGGAAGAAGCTGCTTGTTGTGCATTCGGTGGTGGGGTGTTTGGGTGCAAGGCAACTACAGGGCACTGTAAATTACCTGACGAGGCTAAAGATAGAGAAAAGGGAGGTGGGCGGAGTTTTGTGCGGCAAGAGTAAATTTCGCCGCTTATTTCGCCTCAAGGGTGGGTCTGTCATTTTCTCCCAAAAATTCTTTATGCTCTATACAGCTCCACACTCTTGTACGTTGTTTATACCCCGTCTGGGTGTATGCTCAACTCAGTATTTCAGCCTCTAACACCGCCCTTTAAACCCCAAACCTGGGCTCCACCCTCAGGTAATATCCGAGTTTAGTTCCCACTTGCAACGCTATTAAATATTTTGTTATACTGCAGTGAAATTTCGCCAAATTTCGTTTTTTTTAGCATATATGCTAAAACATAGGATGAAACATGTAGTCAAACTCGGTGTAAAATATTTTACAAGTGTAAGAAAAAATGTTGTAAGAAAACAAATGTTTGTTGCATATTGATTACATCAGTATTAAAAATATAATTTGTTAAAATGCAAATACTATGTACTGTTTTGTCAGGTACACAAAGTTGAAACAGAAACCTGTGTGCAAGTTAGTAAATTATAAAGTTATATTGGCACTAAAAGTTTGATGTTTTGTTTACAGAATGTTGAAATTTTTGGAGCTTATGACTTTTACTAATTTTATAACATAATTGTGTAACACTTTATTCGTGGTTTTACTTTGTGTAGGATAAGTTTCAGGGTACCTTGCAAGCCTGTGTCAATTCATAAGCAATTGAATATGCACAGCATCTCTCCTGATAACTCCTTGATGGGTGCTACTAAAATGCGGACCGCGGACCGAGCTCGTGCGGACCGCGGACCGGCGGACCGAGCTCGTGCGGACCGAGCCGTGCGGACCGCGGACCGAGCCGTGCGGACCGCGGACCGAACCGTGCGGACCACGGAACGGACCGCGCGGACCATTTAAAATATTTAAATATGCATATAAAATGAATGCACACAGACACTGGCAGCCAGAATTCAAATGATGCAGTACTGCATGCAGTATATTTCCAGGAATTGTATTTATTTCAAATATAAATACTTGTGCTTGAATGTTTCAAAAGCAAATTATAATATAAGAATTAATTGTCTTGACACTTCACATTATTAATTCGTTTAAATTATTGATTGGTGTATTAATTAATTATTTCTGCATTGTCTGTGTGTATTCATTTGATATGCATATTTAATTATTTTAAATGGTCCGCAGTCCGCACGAGCTCGGTCCGCCGGTCCGCGGTCCGCCGGTCCGCGGTCCGCACGGCTCGGTCCGCCAGTCCGCACGAGTCGGTCCGTGGTCCGCACGAGCTTGGTCCGCCGGTCCGCGGTCCGCACGGTCCGCATTTTAGTAGCACCCCTTGTGCTCGTGCTAATGGCGACACGGCACTAAACTAGGATTTTACCAAATAGGTTAATGTCACCTTTTTGCGATTCATGAATTTTGGTTGGATTGTAAAGTTTGTTGAATTGCTATTTTGAATATGGCGGCACGTTGACGTCACATAATACCGGTATTCTCTCGATTGTAATCGGTACGAATCGGTACGTACTGGTTCCGCTATAGCGCTCTAGGTTCCGCGACTGGGTCGGTATCGATTTTTAAATGGCGTTCGACACTTGTTTTTGGCAGTGGGTTTTGTCGTTTTGTTGAAAACAATGACGGATTCCATGGAAACAAGCAAAGTATTGCTGATTTTTATTTAATGCTATGACATAGGATGTTGTTTTATGTGAATTGATTGTTTTATTTCGTCTTTATTTTAGGCATGTATTATTTATTTTTGCCGCGAAGGATATTTTAGTCGTTCACGATGTCTTGCATCGGATTTGTTGAAGAAAAATGATGGTGACACTGTGTTATTATATTATGTTGGCATTGCTTTCATCCTGGAAGGTAATTTGCATTCAACTAAATAAGGGATTTTGCATGAAGTAATCAAGTAATAGAACGGAATTTAATTGGATATGATGTCATGAAAAAAATGTGAAGTTCAGATTTTGGTAATTTTGTAGGGCAGTATCAGGAAGGAATGAGATTACTTCGTCCATTACAAGATGACCCTGAAGTTATGTTGGGTGTTATGCTGGCTCTCATTCATGCTCATCGATGTTGCAAAAATATTGGTAAAAGTATTTGTGCTTTATTTTACATAAATTATTTTCCATATAATTGTGACTGGTATTTTATTCGTTTAGATAAAGAGGCCCTTTCCAAACTTGAGACAAAATTAAAGGAAGAAAGGAGAAAAGCAAGAGACAAGGAATGTATATACGGACACCGCGCTCAATTGTTGGTTACTGAATTTTATCACTATATTTATATTTGCAGACTTTATATTATGCCGGCATGTTTTTGTTCCTCATGCAACGTTTTGACAAAGCAAGAGAATATGTTGATAGGATGCTAAAAATTAATGCGGCTTCCGAGGTCCGAATTACGGTAAAAATTACTATCAATGCATTGTGTTTAATGTTAATACTGGAATTGCGTTTATTTATATCAGGGGTTGGTACTGAAAGGATGGTTAGAAATGTATAGTAGCAAGGAAAACAAAGATGCTAAATTGAAAAATGTGCTGGAATATTTTGACACGGCGATTGGGTACGTATACATAAATCCTCGCACTTATCCGTTAATCGATCAAATTCACTTATTGATAACTTTCTGTGTATGTTCATAGGGAAGGGAAAAATCTAGATGCTTTGCTGGGTAAAGTAAAGTATTTTGAACTGAGGAATAATTTCAGTGGAGCTTTGGAGCTTCTCAATCAGGCTGTTGTGACTTTTCCGAATGAAATCCCACCCCTGATGGAGAAAATGAAAATCCTATTAGCATTACAAGATTGGGAACAAACTTTAGATGTTGCAAAACGGTATTGAAGCTTAAGTTGTATATTTACAGTGTGTTTTAATTGCTTAATTAATTTTTAAACTCACATTTTCAGCATATTATCTACTGATTCCCGCAACATCGAAGCCAAACGGCACGTGATTCTCTATTACATATGTGTTGGTAGAGATGTTGACATGGTACTAATATAGTTTTACTGTATAAGTAACCTTCAGTAATTAATAGAAAAGCTTCAATGAAATATTAAAATGTAAATTCCAGGCTGTAAAATTAATATCCGAGTTGGAAGATGAATTCCGTGTTGCTGAACCGTCCAACGGCAACCTTCTATGTGAAACAGTACAACTTTTTTCAAGAGTTGTAAGTTCTTTTACAGAATATCCCTTACATCAATTAAATTATTAATAAAAATTCCGGACATCTAGTGTGTTGGACATAATGACATCCTAATACAGTGTCAGAAAATGGCCGAAAGGGCCGTGATGATTAATGAAGAAAATGCTGATTTTGTCACTGAGGTTGGGAAACAACTGTCATTGCAAGGGAAAATGAAAGAAGCTGTACAACATTATAAACTTGCAACAAAGTTGGATGAATCAGGCATCAAAGCTCTTACTGGTAACATCAATTGCTGTGCAAAATAAGAAATATATTATTGACTTATGTTTCAATACATTTCAGGGATTATATTTTGCCAGTTAGTGGAAGGACATACAGATGTTGCTGAGCAGCAGTTGGAGTTCTTAAAAGAAATTCAAAAAGCTGTTGGAGTTTCAGATGTTAGTAGGCAAATTTTTTAATGATTATTTTTAAAATGTACTTATGTGCTATAATGTGTTTATTTGAATTGTATTTAGATCATTCTATTCTTAAGTGCTATGCTAATTAGAAAGAAAAATGGGATTGCATTGGATGCTTTGGGTTACCTTGGTGAATGCGTCAAAGCTCATTTTGCAACGCTGGCAGTAAGAAATTAATAAAAGCTAAATAAGATTCATATTTGTTCATATTTTTGTATTTATGTTATTGTGAATGTGCAGGGTATGCCACTGGGTTTGAAATATTACTTAAATTTGGATCCTGATTTTTTATTACTGGTTGTGAAAGAATATCTTCATTACGCACCGAGTCAAGTGAGTTAATCAGTTAATGATGAAACATGTTTTATTGGTTCTCAATGTCTTTTGTTTTATTTCTTTAGCCTTTGAGTCCAGGTCAGCCTATACCTGCTTTGCTATACCAAGCCATGTTAGTCCTGGAACCGCTGACAAAATCCTGCTCGGGATTATGGGAACCTTTTTTCCTCATGGCTAAAATAAAATATTTAACTGGTGAATTAATTATTGTAATGGTTGCTGCTAATGCCTTAAAAGTTTAATTAATATTTTTATTTTCTTTAATTAGGAGATGTGAAAACTGCAAGTAATTTGTTGCAGCATGTTTTGCAAAAATTAGATTCCACTTCCACTGAATGTTACCTGTTGTTGGCTAAGGTTGTAATTAAACAGCTGTTATTTGTGTGTGGTAATATTGAAGGATTTTTGTAAGGTTATTTATTTCGATTACTAGATTCAACTTCATGAAGGAAACCTTGTCAAAGCAAACCAGTCACTTGAAATGGCAGTTAGTTGCAATTTCAATGTACGTAAACTATATCTTATAAATTTTATGTAAAGGAAGTGTATACTTATTTTATTATAGTAGAGGTTTTGTAGTATGTATTAATGTTTTGTTTAATTAGGTACGAGACAGTCCAGTTTATAATCTAATCAAAGCACAAGTTCAAAAGAGAAAAGGTGAACTCGAAGAAGCCATCAAATCTTTGCAGACTGTGATGAGTTTGGCTGGAATTAGCCCATCCAGTATACAATTTTACTGAACTTTTCATTGCAATAGTTACCATTCATCTTCCTTAAATTGCATTGTTAATATTCTAAACTGGGTTATTTTCCAGGATCTCGTTCCGCGCGAAAGGGTAAAATGAGTCTTACGAACACCGATAAAGTTTGCCTGCATTTGGAATTAGCAGAAACATATCAGTTGCTACAAAGACCTGTATGTTTCTTGTCCTATAAGATATTGTGTTCACAATAGTGATTTCAATGTAACTTTGGATTTTTGTAATATATGCAGCATGAAGCTACAAAAGTAATGCAGGATGCAATGATGGAATTCCAAGGAACTCCTGAGGAGGCATGCATCACGATTGCAAATGCTGACCTGGTACTTTCCAAGGGAGACACAGAACAGGCCCTGGCCATGCTTCGAAATATAAAACCAGATCAGACGTATTACCTTCAAGCTAGAGAAAAAATGGCGTACATCTACCTACACCACCGTCGTGACAAAAGGCTCTTCGCCAATTGCTACAGGTAATTATTTAATTACTGTATTGTTTATCACATTTGAGTTGAATTTGTTTTGCTTGCCTATAAGTTTGTAATATATAATCATTTGTAATTTACAGAGAAGTAGTAGATAAATCGCCCAGTTTACAGGCTTTCCTAATGCTTGGTGATGCATACTTAAGTATTCAAGAGGTACACATTTAAAAAAATGTTAATTATTATAAATATGTTGTGATACTAAAGAAACTGACCTTAATTTCATTATTCATTGGAAATCAGCCCGAATTGGCAATTGAGGTTTATGAACAAGCTTTGAAAAGAAACCCCCGTGACGGCACATTGGCACGCAAAATTGGCCAAGCTCTTGTGAAAACCCACAATTATAATAAGGTAATTAATTTAGAAGTGAGGTATTTAAAATAAAAATGAAGTTGATTTCCTGTTCAACTGGTTACATTTATTTCTTTTTTCCAGGCAATTAATTATTACAAAGAAGCGCTGAAAAACGAATCGCAGAGTTTTCTCAGGTTGGATTTCGCCGTTTAAAGTATAAATGTATATAATGGTGTTAACATTAATTAATGTCAATTCGGGGTTCTCATAAGGTATGATCTTGCTGAGCTGTTGATGAAAATGAAGCAATATGAAAAGGCAGAAAAGCTTCTCACTCAGGCAATTAATAACTCTGAAGGTGCAGGAGAAATAAATATAAGCAATTTGTGAAACAAAAGTGTAGGAAACTTTGTAATTTGTGTGTGTAAATTGGTAGGAAATGATCTAAGCAGCCTGATAAATGAAGTTAAGAATTTCATGTTGCTCTGTAAAATTTACCAAAAATCTGGAAATGGGACAGGTCATATTTATGCTCTCACAAAAGCTAAAGATGCTCAAGTGAGGTATGTAAATAAGTAAAGCAGTGGATTGTTTAGTAGTCCATAAATTCAATATTATTAATGTTATATTTTGTTTTAGGGTATTGAAACGCTCTCAGGTTGAGCAACCAGATAATTTAGAATCTCAGCAGCAATTAACATCTAGGTATTCAATTGAAATTACTGATACTAGCTAGCTGTAACAAAATGTTCAGAAAAGCAATTTTATATGTTTTCCATATGTAGTATTTGCAGACAAATGGCCGAGCATTCAGCTGGGCAAAAAAATTACGAGGGTGCAATTAAACTGTACAAAGAGGCGTTGTTACATGATGAAAATGACACCCAGGTTGGTTAGAAATACTTAACAAAGTAATATTTAAAGAGATGTATATGTTAACTGAATGTTATTGTAGGCTATGATAGATTTGGCAAGACTTTTTATGTCTATTGGGGATTTGGAGTCGTGTCAAAATGTTTGTTCCACGTTGCTGGCCAATCAACCCGAAAATGAAGTTGCTAATGTGGTATGTATATAGTTATGATACATTGTGGCAATGTCGTTTTAATCAATTTATAAATATGTAATTATTGAAATGAAGATGATGGCTGATGTAATGTTTCGGAAAAATGACTACGAAACTGCACTGTACCACTTCAAGCAAGTTTTGGACCACAAACCTGGTATGTGTGTTAAAATTATTCATTTTTGTTTTATCAGTGTAATATTATAATAATGTGGGTTGTTTCTAATTCTAATTTAGATTCATATGAGGCTATGGGAAGGTTTGTGGAGGTGATGAGACGCGTAGGGAAATTGAACGACGTATCTGATTTCTTGGCAAAAGCTGAGAAACGTTCCCCAAGGGTTTTATCTGACCCTGGATTCAATTATTGTAAAGGATTATATGAGTGGTAATTATAAATTTAGATAATTATCCATTTTAAAACTGCTTGTCAAATTGAGTGTGATTTAATTAGGTATACCGGTGGGTCTAATAATGCCCTGAAATTGTTCAACAAAGCAAGAAGGGATAATGTTTGGGGACAAAAGGCTATTTACAACATGATAGAAATCTGCTTGAATCCAAACAATGACATGCTTGGCAGTGAAACTTTTGATTCCGTCGAAGTCGAAGGAAGGTGAGACGACAAACTGTCACCAACTTTCATTGGTATTCATATGGCATTGAGGTTGTGTCACTGTTTTTTATGATGTGCATTACACCTACAGTAGGTTTATCTAATTTAAAGAAAACTATTATAATTATATAGCAGAGGAAATGGTGTGATTTTTACAAGAACAATTATAATTGAATAGCAATTAAGTTGCATCTATTTTTAGCTATTACATATGTTATAATTTTCACTTAATTTCAAGAGTGATTTTACTGACGTTGGTTTATGTTGCAATATTTAGTGGCCATGACAAGCTGGATTTTAAGGATGCAGCTCTGAGAACAGCTGATAAGCTCATCAAGGTAACATGTTACGTAATGTTGATACACATGCCTGTTTGTTTGAAACGATTCCAAACTTAGATTCTGCATGTTTGCTGTTCTGAATTTGCATTCTGCTGCAGGAGCTTCAGCCAAATCCAGGAGATATTCATCATGTAGTACTACGCAGTTTCCTTCTTTTGGCAACTAAACAAAAGCAAGACGCGGACAAAGCTTTGAATGAATTTCTACAGTTGGCGAATAATGAACTCTACGTTAGTTGCTTTCGTTTTCCTTTCCACGTTAAGTCACACAAATATAATGGAATGAAATTTATTTTCTGTCCTTTTATTTTTGCATGTTGTTGTTATTGTCCGTACGTGCGTGACAGAGAGATAACCTGTTGCTAATCCTGGGCATGTCAACGGCCTACATGATATTGAAGCAGACACCACGTGCCAGGAATCAATTGAAAAGAGTGGCTAAAAACAGTTGGAATTTTGAGGTATAAACCTGCAAGTTACTTTGTGAACTTTCTCAACGAATCATCTAAAAATCTAAAATGGGTGTATTCATATGTCCGTATAGGATGCGGAGTATTTGGAAAGATGTTGGCTTCTACTTGCTGATATATACATCCAGGTATACTTTTTGTTCACCCATATTACATTCCAGTTTTATCTGATATGTACCAGTCTGGTACATTTTCATATTTAGTCAGGAAAGTACGACATGGCATCCGAGCTGTTGAAACGTGTTTTAGAACATAATAAAGTAAGCAGGTTATGATGTAAAATCACATGAAATTTATTGGGGTTGCATGATGATTATATAACTGCAATTATCACTTAGTCAAGCTGCAAGGCCTATGAGTACATGGGTTACATAATGGAGAAGGAAAATTCCTATAAGGATGCGTCCACCAATTATGAAATGGCGTGGAAATTTGGAGGACAGAATAACCCGGCAATCGGTGTGCATTTTTTATTTATATGTATGTATGATATTAAAATGGGAACAGTCTTCAAACAAATAAAATGCGTTATTTTCTTGATTTTTCAGGTTACAAACTGGCATTCAATTATATGAAGGCAAAGCGGTATGCTACGGCGATTGACGTGTGTCATTCGGTATAATTATTTCCATTTTTACTACTAATATAGCAAATGTGTTTACACTGAATTAATTAAATAGGATTTTATTGCAGCATTATTAACATTACTTCCTTATATTTATCAACATGAAAGCAGTATTCTTTAAATTATTATAGTAATTTTTTAACTGCATTACTGTATGACATGTATTAATATATTTTTCTTGTAGGAAATGGAACTTTAGTAACAAAATCTGTATTATCATAGGTGCTGGAAAAGTTCCCCAACTACCCTAAGATCAAGAAGGATATCCTGGAGAAGTCTCGAGGAAACCTACGAGCGTAAATTTGCCATCTTCGCTACGGTAATTACCACCACTTTTTAAGTTTCATTACATTCAAGGTTGTTGTTGTTACATCACAAGGGTTTAAGTGAATGTGCAAATTTAGGTTTTCCCCATGTAAGGTACTGCACTAAAATGTACTTTTTTCAATAGAACTCGTTCATTTTTTATTTCCTCTTAGCGGCACGTACATGTGATAGTTACGCTTTCACAATTATATTTGATGTCTCAATATCTGCCAACTGTCAAATACTTAAATGAGGCAAATATTTCTTTTAAAGTTCATTGCAGGAAGTTTGATGTATAAAGAGTGTGTTAAATGTGCAGGAAATCCATCCTTAAATTTGACGAATTTCCCCGCCAAACCCGAATGCAAAGTAGGTTTGACGTAAATAGCTAGTTTTTCTAGGTAACAGGTTGTTCAATGGAACTACTGAATATTGTTTTTCTTGACACTGCTAACCAACTTGTTGACTGGGCTTTATTTCATTGCTAGGCAATTTACGTAAGAGATTGCAACAATGAAATGCTCGCGCTCAAACCTGAATGTGAATTTTCACGGCTACCGCCGGATTGTTTTTGTCCAGCTCTGCTAATTTGCTTTCGAGGTTTGCAGCACATGTACTACGTCATTGCCTGGCTATAATATGCTAGAAGTAAGATTATCTTTGCAGAAAAATAATTTATGAAATGGTTTTCCGTACAATGCAAGGTCAGAAGTGACCGTGAAAAACACGAAAAGAAAAACAGACACACATGCAGTATCTATTGTAACTTAAATGGGAATATACTATTACTTGCATACATTTTTCAAACCTGTTTATTAAAAAAAAAACGCACATTTTTCGTCATAAATATACATGTGATACAGATATAAAAAATATACAAGGTTAGGTGAGCAAAAAGTGTTGGAAAAACCGTACAAAACTGGTAAGATGAAAATGTAACAACTGAGACATTATAAGATATAATTTGCAAAGCAAATGAACAATTTGTTAAATTGATATGAATAAAGTACATCTTTAAAATACTGGCGGATTTAAAAATGCAAATGGAGATTTTGAACAATGTTGTATGCAGTAATTTGAAAAGTTCATTCATTAATTTATTGAACCACTGGTATCATTGTCACCTTTAATTCTGAGGTTAATTAGGTTAATTAGATTAGACATGGGGGTGCATTTGGCACCTTAATTATAGCATTGCAGCAATTTAAGTTTAACTGTAGTTTCAAATTTTGCTCTGTTTGAAATTTGTTCCTAAATAATATTTGTGTAAAACTTATTGTTGTTGCCTCTAATATAAGGATCTTTATCAAGAAATTCCTAAAAGTGTCTTATGTCAGAGGTTCTTCTACAAGAAACTTCGGCTATAGGCAACCAAAACCCAAGGTCTGTTCGAGTTGACTGTAAGCGAGGTTCAATGTACATACTATTCAATGCTGCATTATATTTTAGTAAGTGTTATTTACTAATTTAATTGTGCATTCAACTATTGTTCATAAAAGTTTTGAAAAGATAGATAAAGATTGAAATGTAAATGTTCTTTTTTTGGAAATTATATTGATCATTGTTCTGAACACAAGCCTATATGCTTTGTTGAAAAATGATCCAAATTAAAAAATGGTGACCGTTCTGAATTTCCAATATGTAAATACCAAATTATTATACAGTGTCAACCGTTCCTCCTCGCAATTATTTCACTTTGTTTGTGCCATCAAACTTGGCGCCATGATGGCACAAAAGAGCTGCCAAAAGTAATTATATATAGTATTAACAACATGAGAAATACAACCACACAGGTGATATATGCCACATATTTATACCTGAAACCCACACAGTGGATTCTTATAATTAACGATTAACGTACGGCATTTCCAACAATTGCGCCAGACGAATTGGCATCATAATACAAAAGTATATATCATTGAAATGTACTCATTTCATTCTGAAACTTCGTGCAGAATTTATGCAGACCTACATACGCACATACATATTCAGCAGAAAGTTGAAAGTATGCTGTAAATTATTATACATAGGGCTACATGTATGTTTGGTTCAAATGCACGACTGGATATGCAATAATTGAAAATCTGGAAAATTGCATAAGAATTCTGTGGAAGTTCTGCATATATTCTACTTAGAATATACATATACTTCACAATTATAGTCCTGAACCAATCTACAAACATTTCTGAATATTGCCTAACTTGAAACACTTTCATGTTACGGGCAAATTTGGAAATGTTTTGTCGGATAGCGACACGCGTGTGCATTTGGCTTAAATCCTCCCTTTCATATATCGTACAGTGATGTAAATTTTACTAGTTTGTAAATATAAATAATGCAATGTACAACTTATGTGGGAGTCGATGAAGGTAACTGCAATGATGTTGATTGTTCACACGTCAATTGTTTTTCCGCCGTGTGGAAATGTCTTTCGCGTGACGACAGCGCGCCGTGTCTCTTGCATGTAATATCATTTCCTTTTTTGATATAATATAACTTCTAAGGAAAAAGAACCTGAATTACTTATTTGGTTCTCAACTTCCTGCGGAAACTGAGTCTTGACGTTGAGGAACCACAGGGACACTGTTGACCACGTGATGTGTAGGAGTCAATGGTACAACCACCGCTGGATTAGCAGCACTGTCTTCGGACACTACCATGTTCATGTTGATAGAGGTTGAGTTGGAACTGAAACTCGGTGGTAATTCCAATGGATATGTTGGTGTAGGTGGAGGAATGGAAGCATATTTCACTGTTTCATCATAACTAGGTGGTGGTTCCATGATCTCGTCGTAGCTAGGCGGGTTTTTGTCGTACACAGATGCCCCCGAAATGAAGAACAATCGAGACTGCAAATACAATAACAATGTGTCATTAGTATATATGAGAATTTAAACAATGACAATTGAAACATAGGAACGTAATATAAAATTTTTCAGGAAATGGCGTGTCGATGCAACAAAGGGTCACACCATTTCTAATTGGGAATTAGCATTTAATGACATCATGTGGTAATCTGCATTGTAATAGTAATTATAAACTAGTGCACTTTTAAACTTTTATAAAGTCGAAGTAATGAATTTAACTTGTAGAGCATGAACGATGTAACATCTGTAGAATAATCTGATTCTGTCTCGTGAACAATACTTTGAATGTAACAGTGCCAAGAGGAAACCATAAAGAAAGTTAATATTCAGTGTATATAATTGCCAGAGCAAAAGAATATGACGGAAGAGCTACATTAATATAGTAATAAAACGAGGAAGTTAATCTTGAACAGTGTTGAAGGAACTGGAATATACAATGCATTTAAAATGTGGACTGACTGTGCAATTTCACTAACACAATGTAACAAATGAATGCCATAACACAGAGTTAATTACAGATGTGTCAGTATTACTGCTAATTAAGCGATTTTAAAATAGTGTCTGTCATTCTTAAAGGTGAACAGAACAAGTTTTGTAAGGTACCCTGAAACTTAAACTACCTGAAGAAAAGTCACGAAGAAAGCAA
>JAQIWR010001300.1:0-14324 GCA_034695945.1 Glomeris hexasticha
CACAGAGATTCCGTTCCGACACTTAATTTATGCAATGTTTTACTTTGTGTAGGCCAATTTTCAGGGTATGTTCCAAATCCGTGTCAGTTCTCCTTTAAATGTCATACAGTGATTTTTGACTAATGGATGGATACATTTTGACGTGATTTCTTTGGGGGTCCATATGAAACGATAACTAATATTAAGGGGGTGGGGGTGCGAAAACTGCAAATTTTATAGTGACGTCATTTGGGAACTCGCCGGCCGTGAGGCCTACTAAGAGTGCCAGCGTTTTAAGTTAAAGAGCTACATAACAACAGGTTATATTTCTAATACAATGAAATTTTGATCAATTTTTTAACTCAAAAGTTATTCCTCCTTAAAGTACTATTAAGGTACTATTCAACTTTGTAAGATGAGAGTCAATGAACAACGATGATATAGGAGATTTGAATAGGGACACACAGTTGTGTAAGGAAATAATTCTAAAAGTCAGACACTATGAAAAAAAGTATTTTCGAGTCAGAAACTAAAAAAAATTCACAGAATAAGATGTACCGATAGTCTGATCTGTATACCAAATTTCAGCTATCTAGAATGTGGAGAAGTTGGGTGAAAATTTGCTCAAAGAAGTTCCTGCAAACAAACGCTGCTCATGGCGAATGTATATGTTACTGTAAATGTTTAGATGTCGCCATTTTATAGAATTACTAGCGATTCTACATTATGGCGACTTCACGAGCCAGTTTGCAAATTTTCAAGTAACTTTATAAACTGGCTGACTTCATCGCCAATATAAAGAAATATAGAAACTGCAACCTTATGACTTTTGCAGACTATTTTACTTGAAATATATACTAGACTCCACTTATAACGAACTCGCTTATAACGAAATTCGCTAATTGCAAACTGTTTTGCGCCGCACAAAACTTTGTCCCACGTGCGCAATGATACAAAACTCCAGATAAAACTGAAATATCGGTTTTAACCAAGGAGGTTGGAAGGATTTTCTGGTTGGATGGAGGGAGCACTGCCTATACCGCCCATGTTAAGAAAGTGTGCTCGATCGAGCGGCGGGCACCCAAAAAATCGTCTGCTTTAGACGGCTGTTAGGCCTAATCAACTGAAAGTGTTCATGGCGTTTTTAGCCGCTACTTTTGTGAACAATCTTCATTAACATCAACACATCACATGTTTTAAATTGCAGATTGCTGTTATCATGTGTTTTGAGAGAACTATTGTACGATTACTGTATATTTTTTTAAAGTTATGAATTTGCAGATTGCCATGAACATGTGAATAAACAAAACACGTGAATAAACGAAATATTCCCAAAACACATTGCTGTATATTTTTTACGTTTGCAATCTGTGTTAAAATTGATTCAAATAGTTAAATCGTTTATATCCACGTTTTTGAATTAAAAGCGTCTAAACAAAACGAATACGAAATAAATTAACATTAAACATATAAAATTATTTATGAAATAAGAAATAGATGAAATTGTTTATGAAATAGGGTATTTAACAGATGAAATTATTTATGAAATAGGGAATTTAACAGATGAAATTATTTATGAAACATTGAATATTTAATATATTTAATGAATAATTTGAAATGTCAAATTATTTGAGTATGTATCAACAATGCTCACAAAATTGTCATTATTGAGGTTAACTTAGGGGTACCTTTGCAAATCAGGTTGAATAATTATTCATACCTTGTCCATTGGTAATTTAATCTAATGGTAACCAAAAAGCGTAAAGCCTAATCACGCAGACACGTAGCAGACGACGTATTCGGTGCCCGCCTCAAAAACGTTCGACATTGCTCCCTCCATCCAACCAGAAAATCCTTCCAACCTCCTTGGTGAAATCCGACTTTGATCGTGAAATCCGACGATGTTTGAACGAAATGCGACGATTGGATCGTGAAATCCGACGATGTCGGAAACTGAAAAGGCGGTTCAAGGTACGGTGCAGCGGGACGCGAATTTATTTGTTAACGAACGCGACGAAAATGTATTTACGGCGCTCGAGCGAAGGGATGTAGGGCTCTGTGAAGTTGCGGCGCTTCAAGGAAATGATTCGCGCGCAATATATTGCACCGAAATTGCAAGATAATTGCACGAACTGCTTGGCTGCGATCGTAATTTTCAGCCCATTTCTATGCTGAAATACGGATCCAGAACGATTTGTTAAGTGTAGAGATGAAAAAGGACGTTGAATCGCGTTGAATGGAACGTATTTTTGCGTGGATGATTAACTGATGAGGCGATTTGGTTTTATACGGCGGATGAGAAAATTCGAAGCGGGCGTAGTGCGAATTAGTACTACCACAAGTACTACAAGTGCGCGAAACTGGCAACGGGGTCGTGCGCATTCCTGAAGCGAACGGACGGAGATTTGCTCTTTTAGTTATAAAGGATTTGCTTTCTTCATGACTTCTCTTCAGGTATACCGAGGTATACTATCTTGCAAGGGTAGAAGGCAGCAAATACAAAAACAGTGCGTTTTCCTTCAAAACATTGCCTGAATTTAACGATTAACCCAATTATCTATCCGGATCACACTTGACATTCAATGACTGCATAATTGTAGTTCTACTGCAGTTAAAATTACGTAAATGTTGTATTTACCGTGAAGATCGACACGAAACATCGACGCAATTTCGAACGCCGCATTCAAACCGTGCATTCCTATTGGTCCTGTGACGTCACAAAGTATTCATTCCAGATGTAAAGCAACCCCACCGAAACAGCCAATCACGATTTTTTGCCAACTACCCTTGCAAGATAGTATACCGACGATGCTTAGTATATAAAGGATTCCTATAGCGCCGTAAAATTGTAAATTCGCTCTACTGCCTTGCCCGAACCCATAGAAAACGAAACAAAATGGCGTTCGGGAGAAGGATCTTCCTCCTCCTCCCGACCGCCATTTTGATTCCTGCATTCGATTGCAAAATCCCGCCGATTTTGGGATTGAAAACGGCTTTCACTACGTTGAAAGCAAAGATTATCAACAAAAAAACGAAAAACCGGTATTCCTGTGCAATTTTGCAACAATACACGGCCGTAATTACCGAGTGAAAGCAGTTTGTATCTACTCGATAGGACTACCAAGCCGCCATTTGCATTAGGATCTCGAGGGGATCTACAGCGCTCTTCCCAGACCCATTATACGAGCCAACCAATAGGTGGCTCATGAAATAGGTGGACCAATTGACTGGATTGTATAACTTGTTACACCCTATAATACATTAGTAATCAGATTAACTTTACTGGTCATTAATATACTGCAAGTACCTCTGCACAGATTGGGGTTTTATATGTTGCTATATTTGTTTTGCTACAGTTTGTTCAATAAAGTGGTCGTTTTTGACAGTTATGTGAAAGATAACTACAGCTTTGATAGAGGTAATTAATGATTTTTCATTATTCGATTGCATTTAATTGTTCACTGAGTAATTTAAGTTCAATTTTAAACATATCTGCTATTAATTTATAAGTGTGTTTAATTGTACAGTATACATACACATGTTTCAACCTATGGTGTTGCCCTGTGTAATACACGATTGTCAAGCAATCTCTCGCAATCTCTTCACCTTCCATGCAAAATGAAGGAATAGTCCTCAACAAAATTTTTAAAACGTGTATCTTTAATTCTATGAAGTGATAGTTCATTAACATCATAAAGTTCGTGGAATGCATATGAATTAATGCCGATATTAATTGCGGTTTAATGGTGGAATTTACTATGTGTAACATTTTTATTGACATTGGACATAGTGTGTAATAAGGTGTAAGAACACGTGGTTTCACCATGCACATGCGTTCACAGACATCTTTTGATGAATCTCCTTGAACTTTTTCCTGTAGTGTAACTATAGCTGACAAAAATGTGCTGATGTGGCTATTTTTTCTTGTATCAGGCGCCAAGGCGCCACTAAGACGAGCACTGAAAACGCTAATAGTCACCACCACGTGTGTGCACGTACTATCTTGGCACAAAGTGTCTGCAACACAACATGCAAAATGATAACTGGCTTGGTTGAAAAGTAGTAATTGTGTGACTTGAAGGCCGTCTTGTATTGTAGGCTGTGTTTTAAAATATGCAGTAGTCGAATACATTAATCTTGTGTAATGTCAGCCTCAGTGAAGGGGTTCAAGAAGATGAAGGACGATTCCAAGAGCTTTATTCCATGGTCGTAAAAGCATGTTTTTCGGCCAGGGTGAAGCTCTTGGAATTGTCATCGAGTTCACAAGAGTAAACACTGCAATGTTAACATACTTCTTTAGAAATCATAGCTAACAAGATACACTTTATCTTTTTTTCCTGCAGTATAATGTCATATCGCTGCCTAATCAAAATGAAGATAGTTCCTGTTTTTGTTTCTTATAATTACGGATGGGGTGGAGGATTAAAGTGTGGAAGTTGTTTTCTTTCCTGCACTATGAATAACAGTTCTTGGAATTTTGTGACATGTGATGACAACAGTAATTAAGGGAAGTGAGGATTCATTTAGTTGGCTCCAATGTCAACATTTCCCCCGCACGATGAAATGATACATGGAAAATTTAGGGATGGAAATTTATTTTATACATGCAGGTGATTATGTTAAATTAAAAGTGTTGCCTCAACTGCAGCACTGCAGTAGAGCACGTGTGTATGTGTACTTTAGATTTTTTGAGCGAACTTCTAGTAGTAATAAAATAAGTTGCAACACGATGCCTCAAAAAATGCCTTGGTCCAAATTCATGTCCATTATGCTGTAACGAATTTGAGATCCTTATTTTATTGTACCGCCATTTCAGTAAAATGAGCGACATTGGAGTTTAAACTCCTAAACTTTAACCTACTCACTAAACACGGTTCATTTTATAATAATACCTAATTGGCCAGAAAAATTGAGATTTAATGGCCGGTGAAATCAGAAAAATGATCGGAAAATGAATAACCTATGCATATGCTATTTTGAATTTAGAATAGGCTAGAAAAATGCATCTTGTGCATCATCATTCTATGCATAAATTCAAAAACTGTATCTCAAATACCCCGTTATAATATGATAATATTTGTCGTTTTTAATTAAAGAGTTTTTAAATAACCGTAAATTATAATCTTAAGTGCTATTACTTGAGCAACTGGAGCAAAATCCCATGTGCAATTTGATAAGTGAATAGATTTGTGATCTAATTTTCCAATCACTTCATATCACACCACTGAACTATTATTTGTGCTATCTTTTAGAAGCATGTTTGTAATTTCCCAATATGCCGTTTGATGACTCGTTCACCTGACTGATAAATGATTGCTCAAGTATACACATGATTTTTGATAATGGTTAAGTGGGACAGTTAAAACCGCATGACTGTGAAATTGCAAAATAAATAACTGCTTAACCTAGGCTAGGATCCTTGAGGAATTAGATATGAAAGTAATAATCACAGTAGAGGACTAAGATGAGACTGCAAATTAGATATGCTGAATTCAGAATTCATGTTGGCGGGGAACATTTTTCTAGTTTGTTTTTTTAATTGCCTACCATTTCTCAGTATGGTGTTCCATTAAATCAAATGGCGTTGGCGTTGGAATTGGGTTTCACAATTTTCTATAAGCATCGCAGCTGTAAAAAGAATTAGTTTGCCATTTCTGGTTGCAGTTTGCACTTGTGGCGACAGAGATGGGATTTTTTCAGAAGTTAATGGATCATATTGCAATTGCTATGAATGAAACACATGTGATATCAGTTTGTATTCCAAAGTACTGTCTTTCATCATTTTGTCCAATTTGGAACTGTGTAAATTAAACTCGGACAAGTGAAATAAATCTAAAGCAGTGCACAAGTAAACAAGTTTAAAATTGGATTCATAAAACTTTAGTAGGAATTTCATTGATGTTTCCCGCAAATTTCAATCACTGACTCACATGGGGGTCTTCTTTTAAAAGTAGGGACAACAAGTTGATAGTTTGCATTCGATTAACCTTCATTCTTATATCCACTATATTAAACAAACTGTCACTATGTGAAGGTTGCTGTTAGAAATTATTATCAATAACCCTTGCAATCGACATTAATCTATATAGCATTTCATATCATTTATCTATTTGTTATTGATTGCCAATCGTACCTAGTAAACACACTCCTTTTTTTACTATGTGTTTAAAAACAGCAGCCATATTGTCATGTCCAAAGTGTTATATAGCGGTTTATTAATATTTATTAATATTTGGGCGTGATGAATGGAAAGCGTTCCGTGTTTAGC
The DNA here is from genome assembly GCA_034695945.1 of Glomeris hexasticha. NCBI lineage: Eukaryota > Metazoa > Arthropoda > Diplopoda > Glomerida > Glomeridae > Glomeris > Glomeris hexasticha. Next base: position 6,248 of record JAQIWR010001300.1, read on the forward strand.
CGTCGCATTTTGAAAACACCCATTGTTGTTCTGTGTTTATTTTTTGCAATCGTTCCAAAAGAATATTATGGGCGTTAATAAGCATGCTTTTTCCCTGTTGAACGGATCGATATCGTTTGTTCTTTGTTTACATGTCGCACTGCGCTCCAGACCACAGTCTCCAGACAGAATCACTAGTAGAATATGCAACGCTTGCTTTTATTTATGGAGAGAGAAAAAGCGAGACGGTTAAAAATGGAGCAAACCCAGAATGGAATTCACGCCTAAGCTTGTTTAGGCCTAACCGAGAGAGGTGGAAAAAAATTGAAATAGATTCTTAGTCGAGCCAAAAAGGAGATGAAATGAAGTCAAGATGCTCGCTCGGAGTTCGGTTTCTTCTCGTTTCCTCTGACCGACAAGGTCGTGTACGATTGCGTTTTTATATCTAGAAATGTGTAGAAAAAGACAAACCGAATGTAAACATGTTATGAAAAATGAGGTCGGGTGAGATTTTTTTATTGCAGCTGTTTCTACGCTGTTGAGAAACTTGGATTTATCCTACGTTCGGGTAACCACGTTCACCAAAAAATACCAATCGAAATAGTAAACAACTGGTTTCGAAATGGTATATTTCGTGTATTTATTATGTTGGCTAGCCGTCTGCAATACTAGTATATACTTCAGTGGTGGATTGCACTGGATAAAACCGGCTCGGCAACTGAAATTGATTCGCGGGAATGAACTACCGCAATAATAAACTTTTGTAAACAAATCGGCCATTTTGTTTATTGCAGTAGGAGTCGTTAGTCAGAAAAACAGCTTTTTCGCGCAATAATCATGCTCCGAAGTGCATTTCCCTAATTGATTTACGTGTAGCTGTTATAGCTTGCATATACAAATATTTATGTTGGTAGTTTTTTGTATACTTTACAGTATGGGATATAAAAAGTTGTTTAGTTTGCAGTCTTCATTTGCAGAATGGGGATAAAATGTAATAACAGATATCGCAGTGTAGCAATGTAATCAATGTATGTTATCTACATTTCTAGATTTCTCCAGTTTTATCAGACATACTATAGGCCTATATACCGATTTCGTATATTGCATTTTTTAATATGCAAGTGCGATTTTTTCCTGGAATTACGGAAACCATTGTCTGCGGAAGCCATAATTGAAAACAATTTGGCAAGTGCACAATTTAATCCAATGTCATTCTGTTTATTTCTTTGTGCCAGGTAATAAAAGGTTTGGTGGACACCTGCCTAGTGATTTAAACTCGCATATTGTTTCATTTTTTAATCAGTCTCGTTAAGTTATAAAAATAATGCATCAGCGAAAAAGTTTTCGGGTTTCTGTGTAAATGTCTGTTGGTGAGGAATGATATTGAGCAGATTAGGCAAGGGAATTATAACCGTATGTGGGGAGGATCGTCCTTGGCCAAGTGCCCATTTCCTGGCTTTCATTCATTTTCTAAGTTGGTAACCTTGGAGCAGATTTGCTACACCGGTGCAATGGCGCGCAATTTACCCCACAAACAGGATGAAGCGAAATTTCGCATAAACCTCTCCCTTTTTCAGGGAAAATTCGTTATTGAAGCGTGTTCGTGACGCATTTCAATTTGAAGGGGCAAAAAACGAGGAAAGTGCGCATAAAATTGTTGTTAATCCGCAGTCCGCAATTCAACGATCCGCATTCCATCTGTATTTTTTGTATATTGAAAGCAGTTGTGTACGTCGTGGTCGTGATAACTTCCATATGGCATAGTGCCACCTGCTGTTCACACTTTTAGAAAAATTGATTAGGCTATCCTTTGTGTTCAAACCCTCAAGATCTAATAAAAGCTGTGCCCGGAGTTAGGAAAATTGGCAAAATATTTGTATTTTCAGCAGCGCTTGATTAATGTATTATTTCGCATACGTTAGAAAATTGATCTTGCACAACCCATATCCCATATCTATAAATCAAGAAAATAGTTTGTCGATCGGGTGACTCAGTCTTCAGCTTGTTACTATATTTCACTCATCACTGATGACAAGTATTGCACAAGATTGTCTAATATACATGTGTACACATGCCCAGACTTGTTTTTCAGAGCACAATAGAAAACACGTTCAAAAATAGACCTTGTTTATCACCGGGAATCTGTAATAATTCTTATTTATTGCCGTGCATTTGTGTTGTTTTTTTTATTTTCTTAAAATTTTAAACTGAAAAAGTTATCCACATTGAATTGCACGTTTCATAGCTCTAATAAAATAGCGAAAGCTCGTGAAAGAAAATCTTTATTCCCCAGAGAAAGGTTTTCATGCTTCGATCATCCTTTTTTGCGCAGTTCATTGTCTTTGAAAAATATAAATAAGGAAATCGTGTGTTTTTTTTGGCAATGCTGATATAATTTAATATCTGTCTTTATTATGGCCATTCGATAGTTTGCACAATGTGATGCAAACATGCATGATATACCGGCAACCTGGCGGCAAAGATTGTTTACAAGACGAGAGACACGCGTTATGATAGGGCGTGGTCGTCTGAAAATGGCGCGAACACGAGCCTCTCAAGTGGGCGGAGGGCGTGGCGGCGCTAAGCCAATAGCGATGCGCCATTTATAGGCTGCTCGCTGCCAATCGCAGTTGCGGCACGTTCGGAAAATTCCATTCACGTGACCTGCGTCGACTTTGCCATAAATAGAAACCGACGGAAACGCGTATACGTTAGCAGCTTGAATTGATCTCGTATACAGTTCATTACGATAAAACCGATCAAGCGGAGAATACATCACAACATTTCACAACTATCTGACAGCCGGTCGAGTCAGCAACACGTACTGCGTCATTTGCTGACAAACTTGAACAGTTCACGGATCGCAAAAATCATGGCTTTCTTCGTTCCCGTTGTGAGAAACGGAAAATGGGACATCTACCCAACGAGAGTTCGGACTACAAGCACGGGCAGCAATAGCAGTGGAAGCCGAACAACGTCCGAATCGGAAAAGAGCAGTGGCGGAAATTCTCTGTCTACATCTCCTGCGGCGGCTCAAACGAACGCCGAGGCTAATAACAACAAGAAAGTGCGGTTCAGCCGGTCAATGAGCCAAGACGGCGGAGTGACTGCGGCTATGTACCGTAACCGATCGCTGCGTGCTAGTTCCGATTGCGGACCAACTCTGACTTTGTCGCCCACGCTTGCTACGTCTAACGTGATGCCCAGATCGGGCAGCCTTCGTGGATTGCGACGAAGTACTGGACAGCTGGGTGTGAACAGCAAAAGCAATTCGGCGCCGGTTCATCTGCAGAACACGGCAACCAAAATGTGTGCGTCTACGCCGCCGCCCAACACGACGGCTGCGCAGTTAACCGGCTCGCGTAACAGCGTCAGCAAATTCCACATCAAGCTAGTGGACAAGATCAAGAGAAGATTTCGTATAAGGGACGATGATGGCGAAGGTGTAAGCGGAAATGAAGATGGAGTGATGCGAACGTCAACATAGCTATCGGTTATGTTGTGACGTCAGCAGCTGAGAACGGCGGCTTGAATTCTGTGAGAACATGACAGGCGTCGTTTCGTTGGACATTCTGGTGACGTCACTGAGGATTTCTGGTTGATAATTATTTAGCCCTGGATTTCTATATTTCTGTGGAGTCTAAATAGAGGCGCTGCGTATTATTCCCAACTATGCTGGGTGTTTTTATGAATATCTGACTCCTGGATGAGCCGCTCCATCCGATTTGTATATAAGCTGGAATATATTATATATGTAAACTTAATTATTTATGACGTCAGCAGCGGAATGAGCACAAAAGAATGGTGCAGGTGTTTTTATGCCGACATTGTACTTGCATATCCTCAAAAAAATTAAATTGTTAGCAAACTACCAGAAAAGAAGATGCAATTTAAATTCACCGCATTAAAAATAGGGAAAAAAATGAAACTGCAAAATACTTTTGGAACTTGTGTGCGCAAATGAATGATCGATGCAATGTCAATGTGGATAATGCGAGTATGGCACCTTTCTTTTTATGCATGTTTTACGAAAGGCTTATTAGAGTTATGTTACCATTTATTTAGTTTCTTATTAGATAATTATATTTTGTAATGTTTCTGAGCTAACCTGCCGTTGCCTTATTAAACGAGGAAAGGGGTGGGTGGGTGAGATGTAGAAAGTTGTTCAGAATATTGTATGGAGCTGGGTTGTAAATACATAAGGTAATTATTATAAGTCTTTATGATCTTATGACAGCTACGTGTAGTATTATATATGTTTGAGATTTGCAGAGGTGATTATGGTCCCGTTTTTGGACCGCTTTCAAAAATGGGAGTCACGTGACTTTCTCTTTATATTCACCGTTTCGGTGTTATTGTGTGCGTATTGGAGAAGCTTGATTTCAGTAGAAATCGGATGCCAACTTTATTAAAGCTGAAAAACCAATAAAATGCATTTTGAAAGCGCTTGCAATGACATTTGTTTTGCAAAATGTGATACAAGGCCCCCGTGCATGTCTGGGGTTTTTGGGGTCGTCTGATGTGGTCAAGTACATTCTTGGCAACCTGATTGCGGATTATTTGCACATTTTGAATTCCAAAAACGTTTTAACTATTTTCGGCCATTTTTTATTGGGATTTTTAAACGTACGTACGTGCTGTTTTGAAGTACCGACCCAAAATGTCAAACTGGTCCACAAGAATTTACAGATTACGGCCCCATGATGAAAGTTTGATTTTCAAGATAAAATGTCACATTGCAGATCGAACCCAATTTCACTTCGGAGACGTTCAAACAATAGTCTGCTAAATATAGCCAACATAACTCGGATTACTACTTAAATTCTATTGGCCGCCTGCCAGTATGACGTCACTAGTCTTATCTATAGGCTGCACAAATTGTAGCCAAACCAGCCAATCGCAACGCGCTTACGATGCGTTTGTTTTCAGCGGTTTTCAGTACACATCTCAGAGATTTTCAACGTCTAAAAATACTGTTGGAAAAGTTTAGGGCTTTGTAAACTGGCATTTGTTATTTATTTTATATAATATGAGAGATGCGCTGACCGGACACGTACTAGTTGTTTTCTAAAAAAATGACCTCAATATGCTGCGTTTTTTGTCCTGGGTTGCGTGATGAAAGTGATCTGTCCGTAAAAGGTTTCATTCAGCTTGGGTAAAGCTTGGTAAAAGGTAAACATTTCCTAGAAAGAAAATAACTGAGTGCTCTCATTGGTGCTATCAAGGTGCTATTCGCTCCCGCAACGGAATCCAGGTGGCGCTGCGACTTACGAAAATGGCGGCTGAGAGGGGTACGCAAAATTGTTCTTTGTATTGCGCATCGCTGATCCTCCGCCCATCGCTGATCGCCAAACCAGTTATGTGTTTGTGCCAAGGAGGTTGGAACAAGGAGGTTGGAAGGATTTCGGGTTGGATGGAGGGAGCAATGTCGAACGTTTTTGAGGCGGTTTCTGACGCGGCACCAGAATACGTCGGCTGCTATACCTTGTCCCGTCTTAAGTTTGGACCACACGGGTGGAGCTTGCTCTGCGATTGCACCATGACCAGAAAATATTTCCTCTTATATATCGTTATGAATCGAAGTGATACTGGGCGCCGAAAATGTTAGCAGTCGGGCGGATGGCTACTACTTATCACCATTGGCTACAGCGAAACACACGCTCCGCAAAAATGGTCCAAACTTAAGACGGGACAAGGTATAGTCAGTGGCTGCATTCAATCTTAAAGCTGAACTATCATGGTTTTGTAAGGTCCCGTACCATTAAAGGTATTGAAAGGAAAGAGGAAATGATAACTATGAGTTCCGTGGAAATATTTAGAATAAAATTTTTGATGGAGTTATCGAGAATAGAAGAATCGGAGCGCCATTGGCTAATTGCTTACTGTGACGTCATGAATGTTTCTGCAAAAGGGGTGTGGTTGGCACCAATTGAAAATGCACTGAAAACCTATTAATGAATTTTTTCGGGGATAAGTATTGCTTTGAAATTTCTCATATTTGGGGAAAAGTATCCAAACAATACAATTAAACTTTAGAACAAATATGAAAAGAATAAAAAATATGAAAAATTACCGAATAGTTCACCTTTAAAACACATTATAATTCATATCTCTGGCAATAATGCTTCAAATGGCCCCCAATTTTGGGACAATGTTCCTAAATTAGTGGCACTCAAATGCTAATTTTTTCAGGGTATACTGCAAAAGCTTGTCAGTTCACCTTTAAATAATAATTGTGATATAAGATGTAATGCAGCCATTGTCATAGCAAATTACAATTAAATAGCACTATATTATAATTAATGTGTTCTGCAGCTGACTGAAACAGATGACATATTCAAGCAATTGAAGGGAAAAATGGAGACAATTGACCATGCTGAATCAGGGCTGTTGTTACCAGAACCAACCATCATCAGGAGACTTTATACAGAGAAGTTAGCTTTACTAGTGGACGAAGAAACAGCTGAGGCGATTTTCTTGCAAAACTGCAGTTTCCAGCAGACCAAATTACGAATTCCCATGGATTATTTCCACTTTGGTATTTTCAACCGAAACCCTTTTTACGAAATGATTTCCAACAGAATCCTTAACATGAGGGAATCTGGAGTTCTACGTCACATCCTGCAGAACAGATTGTACAACCGTCCTGCACAATGTAACGCTCAGGAGATCACAACATCCCAAGGTTTACTCGATGTTGTCCCTGTTTTTGGCTTGTTAGCCTTGGGAATAATCTTCTCATTAGTTGCCTTCATCTTCGAAAAATACATTCATCTCTCATTGCCTATCATTGCCAGAAAATACTAATAACAAATATGTGGGAATTATAAGCGACCTTAAAATGTAACATGTATGCACCCTAAGATTTGAAAGTAATGTATGTTGTGTATTATGCATAAGTAATAGATAGTCAAGTGTTAAACCGTGTTACGTTGGAAGTTATTCTAGTTGGTTTCTCGAGGTGTATTGTTGAAATGATGTAATATCCAAAAGAATACAAATTTAATGCTGCACTTGCTGTGTTAAATATCTCTGACTAATAATAATTTGTTCTTAATAGATGAACTTACTCTTGCAATAACTGATACCGTATTTTCTCCAGTAGAGCCCTGGTTCGTATTGAGCCCGGTATTCGAGTATAGCCCTGGGCGGATCCGCGAAATTTGAAATACAGCCCTGTCTCGATTTGAGCCCGGGTTTTAACACTGCGATCAATGATAATTCAAACATGTCTCCACAGAATAAGTTAGTTAACGACATCCTTTAATTCCATCGTTGTCATTGACAAGAATGCACCCGTTTTATTAATTATATGGGTAAATCTGTTGCAGAGCGGTGGATGGCGCGATGGATTCTCCAGGAACTCCGAAAGCCGGAAACGAAAATACTTCACCAAGAAGCTGCAGGTTTGTAAATTGTTTTATTCCGCTTGAATAAAACCAACACTGTTTCAATTTTACTGGTGTTACAGACAAGAAAATGCGTCGGAACAACTTTGACTGGAGGATGTTCGCTCATACATCCCCAGTTCGCATCTGACTCAGGTAAGGAGACGTGTATCAAAATTACAACTCGGTTCGAGCTAGTTACACAACACTATTTTGCATATTTCGAATTTCCAGATCAACACGTGATACGCAACAACTGGTCGTACCAGGAAAACCTGACCCAAACGAGTTGCACAACGAAGTGAGAGAGTTTACTAATTTATTCAGGGCATTCTAACACCCCCCCCCCTGATCGTTCAGTCCTAACATTTTTGACTGTACGATCAGCTTCACGGTTTCGACGGGTTTGGTTAGACAATCCGCAACGTTCTGCGACGTAGGAACGTAAGTGAGTCGCACACGACCCTCCTCGATTACATCCTGAATAAAGTGAAAACGTAAATCCATGTGTTTGGTTCGGTCTGAACTCGCCTCGCTCTCAGCAAATCGAATGGCACTTTGGTTGTCGATAAGTACCTCGACAGGTTTCGCACACCATGTCTCCTGCCCAATTTCCCGAAGAAAATTCTGAGCCCATAGTGTTTCGCGAATGGCCTCGGCTAGGGCCACAAGCTCAGCTTCCATCGTACTCAGCGCGGTCATCCCCTGTT
>JAQIWR010001301.1:0-14321 GCA_034695945.1 Glomeris hexasticha
CATAAATGTTTGGAATGCATTTTGGTAGGTAAGAATGCACAAGGTATGTGCCTCTTTGCATTGTCTGTTGAAGTGCTAGACACAGCAATGCTACATTCCAAAGAGGCTTCCATATGACCTGAAGAAATAAAAAAAAATTATGCATAGCCTGTGCCAAAGAAAAATAAAATGTTAGTGAAAAGTCTACCTGTTCCTAACCCTTTGTGAAAATAACTGCAGCAAGGAGAACGACCAAGTGCCAGGCTGCAAATATAAAAAGGTTTTCATCTTATTTTAAGTGTATTTCTCTCTGAATGCAGTAAACAGGGGTCATGCCCAGGAAATGAGAAAATATAGTTGAAATAGATTTAAAAATAGAAAATCGAGGTTTCAGTTGGTAATTTTAAAATGAAATAAAATGGTTTAACAAGGCTGGTCACAGTGCTTTATTATTTAAAATATGTGCAATTCTACAATTTAGTTAGTGTACTTCTATCTGTAAATCAATTGTGAGGAATTCACTAGTGATGCCACTGTTGACCTTGGAACTCACCATGAAGGTTATGCAATTCCTATCTTGTAAACCATAAGTGTGCTAGTACCAATTTGAAAGTTGTAGAGAACCCTATAATTAGCCTAGAACAGTATTGCACCATTCGTTAATGTGGACACCTGACGTTTAACGAATTGTAATGGAGCATCCGCTATCGTGGAAAGGGGCCACACAGAAAAGTTATCTGTAGGGTGCTAACTCTGATGCTCACTGGCTTCCCTGCCCTGCGCTTATTGCAGAATATCACATGTTTTAAAAGTTGCTGAGACCAGCAATATTAAACCACCCTGTATACCTATCCATCATATTAATTGTTAAAATTAAATTTGAAACTGTTCCCTATTGCTTTATCTTTGACCACTCGACCCTAAAGTCATTATTACTCAAGCCTATCCCGGCAAATTATTTTCACACGTTTTAACTTGGCAATTGGCAAGCAAAAACCTATTTTCATTTAGAAAAAGCATTTCCAACATTTTTTATAATTTGGTTATTTTAATATAATTTATCATGTTTTAACAAAATTTCTCTAATAACAATGGTGTTTGATGTGGCAATATACATCCCCCAAGCATGCAATTGTAAAATAATTCAAAAAAGACCAAATAGGTGTTCATACAAGTCATGATTCTGTGATAAATTAAGTTCTGAGCTTTTCCTAATAATTATTTTCCCCGTTTATTTTGCTGTGGGTTGGCAAACTCCATAATGTTGTCAAAAATTCCAAAACATAAGTTATAAGTTTCTTTAGGATACATGAATTTTTATGTAATAAGTACTTCCTTTCAAGTCATGCTAAACTGAACTTGTACTTTTTAAACATTACTGAATTGCTAATTGAAAACAGTTATTACATTATCAGACATTTTGATTGCAAGCGTTAATTAGCTGACTATATATCAACAAAATGCAGGATTTGGTAGGTTATATATATATCTGGACAATTTTTTTCAGATTACAGATTGTTGCAGGTTCAGTTTCACCCCTGAGCAAATTTGTGGAGCTATATATATAGTCAGATTCGTTTAATTTACCTGGAAAACGTGGCACTGGAAACTTAATCCAGTGTGAAATATACACTGCAGCAAATAACTATATACAGCAACGAGAGCAACTCCACTTCAGTGCAGTATCAGGTGGTATCACTATGTTGGAGAATGGAATCAAATGGAATTTATTTACAACATATAAACAAGAGTAGATCATCCACTCTTGATATAGACAGTAAATAACATAGCTACATTCATTTCATTAATTACCTGTTAATTAGTGATTAATTGGCACGGAAAACTTTATCCAATAGCAAAAACGAGACCTGCTGAAATTAAAATAAGAGTTCGTGATTAATTGAGCTTTTTATATTCGTCAGATTCATTTCGTACCTGGATCGATTGTCATGCACTTTAAAAAATTAGTGCTGGGCCCTCCGGAAATTGATTTTCAACTTCAAAGGAGCTAGAAGCTGAAACTAAGAGTGAAATTAAACTGAATTATTCGAAACCGAAAGTGAAACCACGTGCACAGTATGGTGCATGAAACTTGGTGAAACTTGATAATGTCAAAAAATTTGAGTCGTATTTGTAGATTTAATTCCGGAAAAAATTAAGTGGATTGTAATTTTTGTAATTTGTTGTCATACCTGATGATCGATCGATTGATGACACGAAAACGCTGACATGAAACAACACTGCGAGCACGTTGCGAGTGGCCAAAGGCGAGTGTCTGGCCGCGCGATGAAAACGTTTCCACAACGCTAGCGGCGACGCTAGTGACGTCACCGCCTGCGCATGCGCATAACGCCCCAGACTAGGGCGGTTTCGAGACGAAGTCGGACGAGACTACTGGAGATGGCAGCGCCGCGATGCGGATTGCGATGGTAACGAACTGAAGAAGTTTGCCAAGCGGTCACGTGGTCCGCCTTGGGATAGAAATGCCGACTTTTCTGTCACCCTACCCTCACCCCCCTGCCGGGCGAGAAGAGTGGGCGGAACCGAAGACTGGTTTTTCATGGTTTTGCATTGCTCATTGCCGAATAGCGGAGTGTGACCGGAGGGAGGGGATTTTGGCAACAGCGACGTCTGCGTTTGGAAGAAGTGGATCCTGCGACGCAAAACATCGCTGCCCTAAAATGGGGCACCCTGTAATTAATACCGAGCGAAGCAGGAGCGGGAACGGCAACGGATAACTTAGCCCACCACCCGACCAACAAATTCCGACCTGTGAGATGAAACACGTCGAGAAATTCTCCAAGTAAGTTGCCATTTTTCCATACATCCATCTCCGCCATCGTTTTCGATCGACGGTGTTGACACCTCGCGGCGAACGCGACAAACGAAATCGGCGGGAGAGTAGCGGTTATGACGTCGGCTTACTCTCTAAACAGGGCGCCATCTTTTAAACCCAGCCATATCCCAATACGGGAATCGTACTTGTGGGACCCTGTTTAGAGAGTACCGTACGTCATGATCTCGCTCACCTCTCGTGCCGATTGCTAAGCGCTGATTGGAGGTGATTTAGGTGTAGTAGTAGGCTGTGGTGTTACGCTAGTGGCTGCGGGAGTGTTTTTTATGGAGGATTTTCGCAGTTTTTTCCGTTCGAGAACGTTTTCGGCGGCCATCTTGGATTTAGTCGCTTCGAATCGCATTGACACCGGTTTTCACCGCCCCTTTTAACAATTCACCCGCTTTTTTTCAGACGAAAGTATGTCGGACCGGTCCGTCTGGTCTTCCCATGCATCCATTTCGTAGAAATTCATAATGGGGATTGTGATTTTTTGAAAAAGTTGCAGGTGTCGTTGCGTTCGGTGGAAATTTCGGCGGCCATCTTTATTATTTTTATTTATTTTCTTCTCTGCATGTCTATATATCCTTGAATTTAAATTTCGGCGGACTTGACACATTTTGATTAGGGATGTGTGTACACAATGGAGTTAATTTAACACCTCTTTGTTTCATGTAGCTTTTTCAGTACGCTAACAGCAGTCATTCATCCTCAATTAGGCCTATTTTATTACTCATTTTTATTATGTAACTGTTTGTAATTTCTTTAATTTCCAGAGATTTTTCTAGTAAAATATTATTTATCTTTACCAGTTTATGCAGTAGTTGAAAGCATGAAAATCAAATGTTAACAGTAATTTCTGGAATTGATTATATAATTTCATTTCACATGCAGGAATGCTGCAGATCTTTATAAAGTTCTGTTCATTCATTCTGGAGAATATTTAAACTATAGTTTTAGCAAAATTAATTATTTATGACATTGGTGAAGTTTTTAGTTGTAATAAAAGACAGAAATCTGGGAAATGAATATGATATGCAGGAACTCTGCAGACAATTTGTAGGAATTCTGCATATTTTTTTTAGATATTGCGCATTGAAAGCTGCATTATTTATTTCTGCGTATTAATAATTAGTCATAAAAATACGAAATTCAATTTCACATGCAGGAATTCTGCAGACTATCTGTAGGAATTCTGTAGAGGAAATGCAGTAATGATGTGAGAAGGTTGCATATTAAAATATCTCCAGGATATTTTTAGCACGGTTGATTATGTAGTCTGTGACGCTATTAGGTCACTTCTTACCCTTGGACTAGTTTAAATCCCCACGTTAATTCGCTGTGAATTAAAAGACCGCGACTATTGGCTAAGAACCGACTGCAATCGCACCCGATTGGTCCGTTATTCCCCGTGTCGTCACAACTGCAGTCGCATTCCTGTCGAGACCGATCCGTGACGTAACGCTCGCTTCCGTACGGAGAGTGTGGATTCGACGGCGACGCGCGATTGGTCGTTGGCGCTTCGTGACATCACCGAAGCGGGGGAAATCCGAAATTTGGGCGCGCCGAACGGTTCGATAGTACGAAAGTGGATCGGTGCCAAAAATACCGCGATTCTAGGGCAGGGGGCGCTTTGATCGCGCGGGATTACCGTGTCAAGGGTCGGTCGTTTGTTGGTGGAAAAGTAAAAATGGTGGACGCGGTTTCGGGCCGCAATCTGCCTCTTGGCCCTTCTTCAACAGGTGCCCTACTGGCCGGCAACAAGTGAGTGGTTCGATTATTTCGGCGGTTTCCCCCTTGGGGGCGTGGTTGATTCAAATTGCGCGTAATTGTCGTTTTCACGCTCGGTTACGTTCGTCATTTCACGAGTGCTAAAAAAACGAGTTCCGACCGGTTATTTCCGCAAATGGCAAGCTGCGGGTCAATCCACACTATTCCTACTCGTAATCTCGATATTTATTATTGCTTTTTGGCGGTCGAGGTCGCGAAATTAGCGTGGAAAAAATACGGGTTTCCGTTAGCCGGAGCGCCGTTGTCGTCGTCGTCTTCGCAGAAATTCAAATTTTTCGGCGCCATTTTCGAACGTGTTAACGGTCATCGAACGTGGAAAAAAACACAATCCGCTTATAATCTCAAACATCCTGCATTCTGAGTTGACAAACACTACTTTTTCGGAAATATTAGTTCAGTATAGTAGACCTGGGAGCGTATTTTCCGGTTTTGTGGCCGATATCGGCGTTGTTCAAACATTAATTACGTCCGGTGTTTGTTTAATGAGCATGCGCTGTAGGTGGCGCCACTTTAAAATGTAGGTTGTGTTTTCCAAGCAGTGGGTAGAAAAACCATTATAGGAAGTAAAGTGGATGGCGAATAGCGTCCGACCTTGTGATTCGCCGACAAACATTCCTCGCATTTCACAATGGGAAACTTTTGTGAATGGGATACGGAAACGCGAGATGCGCGCTTGGACGGAGGGGCGTGTCAGTTACTTAGAACAGCAGTGTCTCGTAGAGTAACGAGCGGTTCCGGCTGTTGAATCTGTTGGGTTATGTGGACGCGCCCCTCCGTCCAGTATCCACTCCACTTGTCCATCTCGTATTTCCTCGCGTATTTCTCGATCTGCATCTTGATCTGCATAAGTGCTTCCATAATAAGAACGGTTGAATCGGAGACGAGATTTTCAATTAATACGGTGGCGCACTCTAGTGGTAGGAGTGAAGAACACTTTAGGGAAAAATGTTAAGTGTCATCGTGTTTTTTAAAGTTGCTGTGTTAATTTTGCCGGTATCATGGCAATGAGAATTGATGACGTCACTACTGTAAGGAAATTTAAATTTTCATGCGTCACGATCGGGTTTCCGCGTTTAAGGTGACAGTGACGTCACGATTCTTTCCACTAGATGGCGCACTAAATTCTTTGTTGTGGGGTTTATTTTTTTATTTTGAAGATGAATTAATGATTAATCCTGTTTTGATCAGTGTTGTCTCACGTGACGTATGTAACAACCAATCAGGGAAATGCATAATAGATTAATTACCTAAAAGGGGACGTTAATTAATTATGTCCCAATTCAGTATTTTTAAATATAACTTAATTACTATTTAATTAGAACAATAAAATAGTTATCTGTGGGGCATATTTGAACATTTCTTATTAAAGTATAAGCGTTTTAATAATTAAACAAATTTAAACTTTTTCTATTTTGTGATTTTCTAATTTTTAAAAGTAAAGTTAAACATTTCCTGTATTATTTATAAATTAAATAATTAAGTATAATAGCAATTGGTAATTAGTGGGTGGGGCACATTTGAACATTTACTTTTAAAAGATTGTATTTATTTTGTATAATTTTATATTATTAAAAAATTCATTATTTTAATTAAATAGTTTGAACGTTTTAATTAAGTATAATTAAGTTAAATAGTAACGTAAAGTTAAGCAGTTATTATCGAATTAGTGGGGCACATTTGAACATTTCGTATAGTTTCTTATTTAATTAAGAAGATAATGTAATAAAACAGCAATTTGAAAAGTTGGTTAATTAATTATAATTACGTTAACTACAACTAAGTTTTCTGTTAATTGTCGTAATTACCAATCCCAGGGTAGTTAGTCACGTGATAACGCGATTAAAGATGGGAATAGGCTCGAGGATACGAAGTTTGAAGCGGAATTATAGGGAATGAGGTATCGATATATCGATATTATCGCGGTATCGATTAAGGTGCACTTACCGTGCCCATCGGGTCCGATTGCACTTTTTCGCTTGGATTGGTGGCAATTTCCCGACTTGTTGTCACCGTTTTTGGGTCCCGACTCGGTCTTTTATGGGTTCCTGAGTGACGTCACGCTTGGCCCACGCCACCGGCGGCCAATGGGAGGCGAGGGGGCGGGGCGATTCCCGGAAAGCCACGCCCATTTATAGAGGCCAGTCTCTCGATAAAGCGGAGGGAGAGTTGGTTTAATCAAGAGTACACACATAAATACAAACCTGTGTGTTTATATTTATTGTACAGGGTGGGTCAGAAGTCAGGCAACCCCCCCCCCCCTTCTCACAGAAAATATTATCTAATATTATTACAGTAAACCTGTCTACGGTGGAAATTTTGACTTTTTTGGGACCATACACTGCATGTTATAAATGGTGGAAACTTACATCTCAATGTTGGCAAAACCTGTCTATGGTGGAAACTTTATCCGGTCCCATGAGATTTATGTATAAACAGTTTAAACAATCAAACCTGTCTATGGTGGAAAATGATTTTTTAAAAGACCATGAATGTATGTTAAATGTAAATACCTGTGTAAGGTGGAAACCCGTTTTTGTTAGGACAATTAAGTGTGATTTATGTACAGTAAACCTGTCTATGGTGGAATCTCATGGGACAGGTTAAAATGTCTACAATAGACAGGTTTTTCCAGCATAGAGAGGTTTTTAAAACAGTCTATAATCACAGCATAGAAAGTTTCCACCATTGACAGGTTTTACTTTATTTAAAAACTTCATGATGGAAAGCCTGCCTATGGTGGAAAATGTTTTTTAAGACCTGTCTATGGCGGAAACCCCGGTTAAATTAGTCCAATGAACATAAAATGTGATTTAAATGTATAATTCGCTTATTATGGTAATAGTTAGTAGAGTGTTATTCAGTTCACGATGGCGGAAATTAGATGATATATTCGGGACACGCCCCCTTAGTTCGTCTCGCCCCCGCTGGCGGCGCTCAACTCGTATAAGGCCGCAACGCAAAGGTAAATAGCAGCAATTGACGTCAAACCCTAAAATGCCTTTTAACTATATATCTTATATTTCAAAAAAAAAAACATTCCTCAAATATAATAAAATAATAATTAATTTCGAGTTTCGGGTCAAGAAAACTTGCGTAATGGCCGCCAAACGTAACCTACATAATTATAACTTGGTCACGTTTGGCAACAGGTTGTTACGAATTAAATATATTGCTCCTATTAATTATTCACTTCATTAATATTTATACACAATAACTACTTCGGGGAAACCTGTCTATGGTGGAATCTGATACGTAAATCGTATAAAACAATAATTATTTCCACCATATGCAGGTGATATAAAAGAATAAATCGTACATGACTCTGTCAGTTGTCCAATGAATTGTAATTTAAAAATTCCACCTTAGACAGGTTTTCTAGCACAAATAAAAAAACTTTTCCACTATATATAGGTTTTTAAAAAAAAACGCAAATTGTCCGAACAACGCTAAATTTTCCGCCATAGACAGGTTGCTTAATGAAAAACAATCATATTGTTAATTACCCAGTAGGCCTAAATAACAATACCGAAGTTTCCACCTTAGACAGGTTTCACTGTACGTATATTGTTGCTGCACATTCCGCCATAGACAGGTTTCTGTGTACGAAACGTAGGTTTCGATGAATGTTACTATGCGAATGAATGGCTTCATTGTACTTTGTTTGTTTTCTGGGAACTGCGAAGAGTAATTGTAATTTTTAGCACCAGGGGGCCATGTGCAATTTCCGCCATATAGAACCAAATAAGAGTTCTTGTAAGCGATGCAACTCAATATGTACAGTTTATTTCCAACCGGCAAGTGTGGGTAGATCCACTTTTCCGCCATAGACAGGTATAAAGTGACAATGAGTGTATGTCCAAGATGTGTGATGGAAATGCGTTGTAAGTGGACAACCCGGGGCTGTTGGTGCACCGGTGTTGACTTTGGTTGTATGTCGTGGGTAATGGCCGCCGTTTCCTTTTCTCGTCGAATCTCGTTCGATTTTTTACATGCCTATACTGTATTACTTTCGCACCCATCGATACTCTATATAAACGTTTCGATACACAGTGATATCAATGGATCTATACGTTTCGGTACGTTTCAATACGCTTCGGTATCATGTTTCGATACGTTTCGGTACAGCTCGATATCAACATCTCTATACGTTTCGATACACCTTGATATCAATGGTTCGATACGCCTCGGTATCACGTTTCGATACGCAGCTATATCAATGGATCATACGTTTCGATACGCCTCGGTATCGTGCTTTGATACGGTTCGATACGCCTCTGTATCACGTTTCGATACGTTTCGATACGCAGCTACAGTCGTTTGCAACTTAAGATGACGCCATTTCGTCACCAAAAACGCCTTTTCACAGAAGTGGAGGGATAAAATTTCTTTGCACAACTCCACTGGCAAAAGCGCCGTTTCCCGATTTTTACCTGTTGCTATATTGCTTGTTGACAAAATCTTACGAATGCGTGTTAGTATGAGCTCTAAGTTCTAGGAAAGTTTTCAATATATGTATACAATCAAAAGGAAGAGTATTGAAAATTATTCAATGTTTATTTTCAAGTAAATCCTTTAAAAACAAAGGAACTATTTTCTTTGGGGAAGATTACTGTGATATAAGGATTGCAAGAAGGCAACAGCCAATCAGGAATTGGCATCATCTTGAGTTGCAAACAACTGTAGCTCAATCTTTCTTTGGAAGGACTATACCTATCTGTTGAATATTCCTTACTTTTGTGAATTTTCCATTTCTACTCAAACTGACACTTGTATTATATGCCCTAGCTTGACAGAGACAACGTAAGTATCTAAAGTATATTGGGGCCACCTAAGCACTATATCGCAAAACCAGTCATGCGAATGGACAATTTGTTTTGCATTATTTAAATGTATGCCTGCAGAATATCTTCCAAAATATTCATAGCAAAGTGAAATTGTCAGTGTTTACACCTTCTGCTACTCAGGCATATGATTCTAGATCTGCATTTCATCATCGTTCACAAACCTTAGAATATTTATCGCATTACATGAAATGCATTGGACTGATAATTTTTTGGCTGACTGTATGTCATTAATACGACGTTGATAGGAAGTCTAAACCAAGTAACTAGTATGTCTATTCAACACTGGTAATTTTGAAATTAATCCTCAACCCACAAATCGGTTCTATAAGACACGACACGTGTTTCGGCTCAACGCGGGTCATCATCAGGTGTCAGAACCATTGCAATACAGTTGCAATTGATTATTAAGCAGGCATGTCATGGGAATAGAACCTGGGATCCCTGTAAAAAGTCATTAATTGTCTATTCAACATTTTTTCAATGTCCATATCAGCACTATTTTGAAAAGTCCAGACAGATTTAACGTATACCATTATGCTTGAAATTGTAACTTCAGGACCATGTTTCCTTGCTGCAGCTTACAAATAACCTTAAAGATTGTATGGTTTGAAGTAAAGAAATATTGATCAGATTATCCACATACTCGAATTGCATGGCCCCAGAATAATAATTTCAATACTTCGTAACGTGTTAATTCCCAAGTATATCTTGATCAATTATTTGTTCATGGAAGTTTTTCCACGTCTATACATTAAACATAACTACATTGGATCCGATTCTAGCGGGAACAGGCAGCAAGGAATAATATTGTTCTATCTCATCCAATCTACGGGTAGGTATATATAGCGTATCGCAAAGTTTTTATGGGTAAAAGCGGTCGTTTGGTTGCAACATGTTGGGAACCCATATTGGCGAAAGATGCTTTGTTGATGGTCTGTCATATGCAGGACTGCACACATAACATGACACAACTGAAGCATGGCCCAAGTAGTTTGCCAATTTGCCTTGTCATCAGCCACTTTGATTACCGGCAACTGATGGTGTCGCGCGTGTCGCGCAACTGCGCAAAATTTATCTCCCAATATTTATATGGACATACACATATAATACTATACAAGGAGTAAGGACATAATACAGTACTATTTAAATTGTCAATAATTGTTTATAGACAAAACTCAAAACTACTGCAAAATGGCTGTTTACGGGTCAGAAAAAATCCCGCGGAGGAAAATGAAAGACTTCATCGGTGGTACTATACTAAAGATAATAGCAAAGTATGCTTAGTACTGTGTACACAACTGCAAGAGACCAACCGAGCAACCAAATGGCCCTAAATGCAATTATTATTGAGCAAGTGTAATTAACTAGCACAATTTGTAGGATGGTTTACAGTGCAGCGGTGCAGAAAAATCCAATCATGTCCAGAGTTGGACAATCACACCTGGGAATTCTCAGGACCACATATTTGGCATTAGTAGGTATCTCATTTCATCTTCTCCAAATAGTGGTACTTTCGGGAGAAATAACAGGAGTTCCCTCCTCGTATTTAAGGCCTCGGGGCCTTTACGTAAACGATGAGTTTTCGGTTACACGGAAAGTTAAGTTCGCTGATCGTTAAATACTGCAAGAATGGACAACATGTTCAACTGTCATGTTACTTGTTACTTATACTTCTTATCGATTTTGAGGTTAGATTATTATTAAAGATGAAAATCAATAAACGGTTTGTATAGAGACCTGTTGGCAGAAGGCTTCGGGACGAAAATGACGAAGACGTACGTGCCCTTGCCAAGTGCCCCTGGAACTGGCACATGGGCTGGTATAGTCTACAAAAGTAGGTTATAAAATACGGTATTATAAGGGAATTTGTCTCATTTTAAGAGATTTTAGAGGAGAAATAGTCCAACTTACCGGATGTACGCTGTGTACTTGGAAGTCGGATGAAACGATTTCGCGCGATTCGAATAATTCGGGAAGGAAAGTCTGAAATATACACATTCATCATTCCCCATTTTAATCATTCATGAAATTCCCTTTTGGGGGTTTTAGAATAGGCGTAGTGTATTATAATAAAAGCACCATAATCGAGTCTGGCTATTTGCTTCCTTGCAGCAATTAGTTCTGTTTAATCTAGCGCTGGAAGCTTACTACGCGAGAATGTTTATACAGCTAATGGATGGAGTTGAAATTTGCCATCTATTATTTGCTATCCTTGCAAAAGCATTCTTTTTCCCATGACTTTTGTTAAATTATAAAACGCATAAGGGTTTTATAAATAATAAAAAGAGCAGGCTTATCGTACGAATTTACTGTTATTTCGCATAAATTTATCAACATTTCACCAAAGTATAATTCTTACAAGAATTTAATTTTAAAAAGGGGGACACCTATATAATTAAGTATTAGAATTACAATTGCAACTGACGTTTAATTCAAGGGATAATTAATTAACGATGTCTTACCGGTTGACTGTCGACAATAACACGGTCTAGCGTGATGTCACCGTGTACGGATAATCTACCAACAGAGTCCAACGGTAAACGATGGCCGTAGTTGGTGAAGTGGACATCGTTTAACCAAATCTTAGCCAAAGGAAAATTAATGACATGTACGTAAGGTTAGTTTCGTAAATGCAGTACGCGCGAATGTACCAACCACGTAGTGTTCGATCCCTACACTGATGACCAAGTCTAAGTTTTCACCTGGAACCAATGGGCCAAGACCACCTTGCCTCTCTTCAGAGCCCCACTCACCATTGATACAGGTGTTGCGTACCACTTCACCCTCGCCGAATCGCGGGTTAACGTGCAGGCCGACGTCGCACGACTCGTTGTCAACCTGCAAGTTCACTGTGAACCTGGAATTCCATGAGCGAATCACTTTCATGCCCTTTCATTCATTGTAATAACAGATTCTTACTGGGCAGCGTTCGGATTCACTTTGCCGTGAACGTAAATCGTATCGCCAATTTTGAGGTTGCCGGGGATTGACACGATGGGTAAGGCAGGCTACACGATAATAAAGGTGAAACAAATAAATTATTTAGTAGCATAAAGTTAATTTGTTTTTGAGGATTGAAGAAATGTCTTACAAATTGAATTGGAACATAAATGGATTTGACGAATATGTCGCCTTTAACGACAAGATGGGTGCTGGTGTCGAGAGGAAGCCGGTGGTTGAAGTTCAGTAGATGCTTTCCATTCACTACCACCTTTAATTTCATTAAAAAAATAGAGTTATTTGCATTTATTTTTGCTATGTAGATTATTGGACATCATCTTTGTCATGCAGGGAAAACAGCTGTTGTGAGCTATACGACAGCTCTTAGGAAAGCCTTTTGTATAACTGGGCATTACTAACTAGATTATTGCCCTAAAATTTACTTATTTCCTCACAATTCTATATCCAGGAATGAAGTTATGATTGTAGTGGATGTGAATTAAAGTGCATAAATATTGAATTTCTCAATAATTTGTCTAATATATCTGCAAAGTCCAACGAAGCACCTTGTTACTGGAATTGCTTAAAATGAACTTGGTCAACATTGGATAATCTGAAATCCCTTATGTTAGATTTTAGTTAGATCTATTTGTAGATCCGTAGGTTTGAAGTCTGTCTAGATCAGGATTTAAGCAGATCTATTTGATCCAGTGGATCAGTTGCACGTTCAGCATCAACTCAATCTCGGGTAGTACGGTATAAAATATGGAGATCTGACTAATAGATCTGCTCAAGGAGTGATCTAGACAATCCCAGTGGATCAACTGGATCTCTATACTATAAGATGGATCAAAATATCTAACTGATCTATTCACATCATCTGTGACTTAATTACTCTTATGGAAATTGTAGATCTATTCATAGATTTGGAAATTAGGAATATGTTTAGGTCACTATGTGAGTACATCAAGTAATATCTATAGATCAGTTTGATCTCCATTATCACTTGGATCTTCAGTACCACTTGAATCTTCAGTATCCATAGGATTTAATAGAACAACTCAACTAATGGATGTGCCCTAAAGTTGATGTAAACAGACCCATGGATCTCCAAGGTGGATCCCAACTATCCAATGGTTTTATCTATATGTATTCAGGTCACCTTTGATTTAATTACCCTCATGGATTTGGTAGACCTAATTAAATCTGAAAATCATGGATCTGCTTGGATCAGCTCATATAGATCACTTGGATCTTCAGATCCATAGAACAGCTCAAATATAGTGGACATAAACAGGTGCAATGGATCTCCTAGAATGATTCCAACTATCTACTGTCCTTCCAAAGAAAGATTGAGCTAGGACCATGCCAATGATCAGTTTTGAAGGGGTGCACGGTTGCAGTTTATGGCAACACTATAGCAGTCGCCTTTGCGCGTCATAGCCTGCGCACCTGCAACCGTGCACCCCTTCAAGCGTGGTAATTGGCATGGTCCTAGTTCAATCTTTCTTTGGAAGGACAGTAACTAGTCGTAACCTTTTTACCAATTTTGATAAAACTTTCGTGAGCGTCAATGCTTTTTTTTGACATCGTATCAGTAAACTGGGAACTTTTCAGGGTATGTTCGAAAACCGTGTGAGTTCTCCTTTAAGATATCAGAATAATACCCTGGTGTAATTAGCAGCACATGTTTTCGTGTATTTGCAATTGGCTGAAATCTGCAAGGGTAATTCTGTAATACAGATGTCTTATTTAGTATATACCCGTTTGCAGCTATCTATGCCCGTTTCCACCCCATTTGCCCTGAGAGACCTGCTTTGTCCTCACTTCAATTAAGTTAATTGGCTACAATTATCCATTGTATCCATAAGTGTCCCCATTGTGTCCCTAAGTAGATAATTGAGGTTATTAATTTGATTGGAGTGAGGACAAAG
>JAQIWR010001302.1:0-14316 GCA_034695945.1 Glomeris hexasticha
CGTCAAAGTTTGACCGTAGGTTTATCGAGACTCTTATAATTGATGCCCCCCCCCCCCTGGTTTTCTGGATTGGGGAGCATCAATTATAAGGGTCTCGATAAAAATACGGTAAAACTTCGACATCTAATAACTTTTTTTTTACTAATTTTCACAGATATTTTGTTGCACCACTTGCTTTCTTCGTGACTTTTCTACAAGAAGTTTAAGTTTCAGGGTACCTTACAAAACCATGTCAGTTCACCTTTAAGAACACATCAAAATTGTCTCACAGATATCTTTGCCATCGTTCAACTTTACAGAAAATAATTCACTTCTTTATCAACCTTGGAAATTGTTCCATATATATTTTCCAAAACTAAAAACACAATTATTCCAATTTTCCATACTTTTTCCAGGTCTGGCAAACAAAATAGAAGAATTTCATCAAACGCTTTCAAAAACTTTCCTGACTCTGCGTGAACCCTGTCAGTTATACCCTCTCCATCAATTATTGACAGCTTGTTTAAATCCCAATATCTTCTTACAGTAATTCACGGAAGGGTTACCCTGCAAGAACAACATGTTTTGGCTTTTCGCCAACATAAAAGGTCGTACAACTATATTTTGGAACCGTGTACGTAATTTAGGAAGACATTACTGAAATGGACATGGAAATTAATGCAGATTCGTGACGCGAGAATGTCACCCAAATAATAGTTGCCGACGAGGACAATTTTTCCTGGATTAATATTAATGAATAAATAAACAACCAAAGTCAACATCTTATTCACTTGCATTTTGTATCTGGCCCAAGAAAAGCCTTCGGGAAATCAGCCAAACAAGGACACGACCTATTTTCACTAACAAGTGTCTGCTGCATTCAATCAATTGCCGATAAAATTTGCACACAAATCTCGCCACCATCTTGAATAACCACTTATTATTTTATCACACCACCAGCTTTATCCCGTAACACTAACTGCTCAATACTACCATTCTCAAATCAAATGATACCGTAATGTCCTTTTCGCACGCGTCACACCATATACTCACGTCAATGAACACCGGCATGTTGGAATCCGTGGGCCGGTCCATGATCAGAAACCTCATATTCTTGTACTCTATCTCCGACGGAGCTGGTCTGGTAGTTTTCTGCCTCATGTTGTTCGTTCCACTCATTGCTCGAGTCTGGACACCAAAGTAATTTTCGACAGGAAACTGCACATCAAATAAAGCAGGACAGTTGCATTATTAGTTTGCCCGCGTACCAAAGGTTACGCTTCATTCGCAGAGTGTCTACTGCCTTCAACTAGATGGATATAATTGTATAAACCAATACAGTGAAACCTGTCTTAAAGACCACTCGTATTAAGGGACCGCATGCTTCTTGGGGCCGATTTTGCTCGGTCGAGTGGAGCTCCATAGGATTTAACATGGATCAATGAGAGGACCACCTTCCAAACGTGACCAATGACAGTGATTTTTGAGGGACCAAATTGCACGTTTTCAAAAGTTAGGCCAAAACTCCTGAGGTTTATCTAAATTTTAGCATAAACAGGGCTTAGCGATACACCATAAGAATATAGGTTTAAATATAGGTTTTCAAATTAAAAACATAGGTTTAAATAGGCTATTTTAAAACATATAGAGCATTATTATAGGTTTTAGTGCTATATAATATCGTTGGCCCACAACCAAGTGAACCACCAAGTCGTACACTTTTCAACCATTGACTGAACTACCAGCTGGTGGTAGTGGCCCCTTTCTAGCAGGGGGATAGGTAGAGGCTAGTTTCCCTTGGTTGTGGGCCAACGAGGGAGCTTGCACTAAAGTGCAAGATTGAGGGTTCCCGGAAACGAAAGTTGCAGCGCAATATATTGCACCGCAATATTAACACTTGGGTTAACCTTGAAATGTTGCGCAGCAATTCCTGTCATGCAAGACAGTTGCACCGCATCCTTGGTTGCACACCAGTGTGACCGTAATTTCGAGCTCATGTCTTTGCTGAAATACGGATGCATAGGTAGTTTTGAATGGAGATCAAAAGCAAAGTTTAATGGCAACAAATTTGTCGTGGATTAGTCGTTTTTGACGCGATATGGCGGAAATGAAAATTCGAAGCGGGCGTATGTGAAATACTACTTTCAGTACTACGATTGCGCGATACTGGCAACAGGTTTTTCGCGTTTTGCGACAGACTGATGGTCGCTTTTAGTATATAAGGACGATGAGCTTTGTTTCTAACAAATAATAATACTAAGCCCATTGAAGTTTAAATAAAACCTGATTGAAGTTTAGAATCCCTGATTGTTAAATCAATCCAGCTTTTATCGTAAAATCTATTTATCATAAAACTGTAGGTGTCTCGCAAATAATTTTTTAATAGGCCATGAAGAGAGTGAATTCTGGTTTCAGGAAATCGTAAAAGTTGTTTGATTGCTTTAATATGGTTGCTAGGAATCTGAAATTAATTCCACGTGTGATTTGCACAAACTTTTCTCATGCAGTATAATTCAATTTAGTGTAAAGTCATGCATTATTTAAATTTAAACAAGTACCTTAAGTTATAAATAATGTACCTATACATTGCACCGATTTAATTCAGTGAAATCTTGCAAAAATTGTTCATTTTATATATTACTTGAAAATGGGTTCAAATTGTAGCTGTGGTTAAAAATACAGCTGTTTTGTTTCAACTTGAAAGTTTGATCTCAAAATAATTTTCGGCTTTTTCATTGAACTCAGAGTCATAACAGGATGCGGACTTTTAAAAAGTATTATTTATGTGCAAGTACTTTTCGGAATGTAACTTCAGGTTCTGACAAACATTTTAAAAATTGATGATGTTTTTAAGGGGTTGGAGAAGGCAGGGAATTTGGACGCTAATTAGTTAATTATTTGTGTTAGGAGTTTTTTGGTAAGTCGTGTGTTCATGCATAATGGAAAATGTTGATAGAAATTGATGTTAGGAAAAGTTTATTTCACTGTCTTCTTTATCTTGAAAATGAGATGAGATTAATACTACATCGGAAAAGGATTTTCTCTGACCAAACTCGTTCCGGTCTGGTCTCTTAAGAGCAGAAAGCTGTAAAGTTTGTAATGAATGGATTTGCTAATTGGCCGTTTGTTTAACTGATCTCGTATATTGGCGTGTCTTATCGAGTCTCGATTAATCTTATTTTTCTTGCTTACCCAACTTGCTAAAGCAGCCTATTATGCACTTCTCTTCATTACCGGTTCAGCGGACCAAGACGTCAATGATCTCAAAATGCTTTGCACAAACTTTTTTTTTAATATAAATATATGACAATTATAACCTTATTGATTTCCCAAATCACATTGATCAATTTTTCTTCACTCATCTCCAGTTTATATTTGTCTCTCTACTAAACAAATAAACAAATGTTGCCCACTAACAGCAATATTGTATACAGATTGGGTCCAGTTTTGTTTTGTATATTGGTAACACTAGATTACCATGTTCACATACTTCATACACATGACTTTTATATAAATGTCTACTTTAGGTTGTGAGGATACAGGAATAAAGGCCAATTAATGCATTCAACAATTAGTTTTGTTCTTAAATACAGCATGTTCATTTCAAATAGTTAGCATGCAGATAATAAAGAAGATTTTATTACATCTAAATTATTGTCAGATTTCACAGCTTGCAAGATTGCATTTCCAGGGGGTCGTATTCAAACTATAAAAATATATATATATATATCGTTTTTGAGAACCTGACTTATAAATGCTAAAAATAGTCTGTAAAAACCAATATTTTATGAAACAGCGAATATTTTCTTTAAAAAAAATAAATGCTTGACAGAAAATGAAATTTGGTCTACATAATCTTTACTTTGACAATTTTGTTCGTTGTGCTTAAAATGATGCTATAAAGCAGGATTAGTTAAATGGAAACATTTTTATCGTCATAATATTTTGGTTGATATATTTATTAGTAGTTTATATGCAAAATAGATAAAAGTAGGCCTACTTCAAACACTTAAATTGTGAAAAGTTATCGCAATGATTTTTCTCCATTAAAATAGATTTTTACTAGTATATGAATAAACTTAATTGTCAATTCTTTGAAATTTAAACTTATATAGGTAAAGTGTGTTTCAATAGACAACTATATATAATATCCTTATTCATTTGATTTTTTTTCGAACTGAATTTATGAACGGCCCCCAAAATACAAAGGCACTAAAATTATGCCTTAAGTGACAGTAATTATATTGCTTGGTCGTCTTAAACACCTGCACCAACACTGGTGGAGCAAATGACTGTGCAAAACTACTATACGAAAGTAGTTGGTTGCCAGACTTGTGGACCTGGCCTGAATTTAGCACCCAGTGGCCATGTCAGATGATGTGCATGGGTCATGTGAAGGGAGGAATGGCCGGTCGGTTTGAAGGACCGCCAAGAGCACTCGCAAGCCCACCAACGATATTGATCTGAAGCACGCAGACTGAATAGTCACCCCGAAGACCGACCGGAAGCAACCATTACCGAGTTGGAGGTGGAAAGAAGCGTAATGGCGCTCATTGAAAAGAAAATCGTGCATTGGTGGAATGATTTTTAAAATCGACCTTGACTAGAATTAGAGTAAACAATGAACGTAAACTGTTTGCACGCGAGTGGACATTGAAGATGAAGCGAGGGCGACGACCGCAGCGCCGCCCTGGACCACTCTCTAGTCCTCTGGTGGCGCAACGATTTACAATGCGTCATCGACGCCAGCGCCGCGTACCGGCCATTCTCTAACCTCCTCCTATTCGCTATTCGCTATTCAACTATGCGCTACTTAGGGTATTCGACGTGTGCACGCCAATATGCCTGTTCATTTAGCGTAGAACGGGCGGAAGAAAGGGAGGGGGTGTGTTAAAAACATTGACTAACCGACATGTAAGGCCTTGTTAAACTCGCTCTGGTACTATTATTTAACTATCTTTGATTAACGCGGTGACGATGCGAAGATGAGAAGTTGAGATGAGAGATGTGGTGGAGATAATTGAAAGCAATGCGGGGAAGCCAAAGGGGTCGCTTTTGAGTTCGCTGAACTGAGCAATGCAGGGAAGTGAGTGGGTCGCTTTTGAGCGCTTAAGCAGATGCGAGCAATGCAGGGAAGGCAATTAAATTAGTAGCATGTTGAATAGGTTAGGGCGGGTTTTACAGATGGGATAAGCGGGGAAGTGAATGAAATTTTTGGCGAAGATACGAAAAATTTGTGAATCGAGGAAACACGGAAACACGGAAACACTTAGGTTAATTTGTTGTACATATTTTGAAATATATTTTGAACCGTATAGGATTTCAGTAAATGGGTTTGTGAGTGTACAGTGTAGGGTGATTGTGTTGGGGGTGGGGTGAGGGTGAGACGGGAGGGAGGTTGGGAACGATTCGGAGGCGCTGAGCTCGCGTGGCACGTTCGAGGCAAGGGGCGCGAGATGGGGAAAAGCGGCCATTTTTGCACTGCTTACCGTATAGGGCTATGCTGCTCAGCAATATCGCGAGCACGGTGTGGACTCTCATGGCTCCGGCGGCGGCGGCGGACGAGCAGCGGCAGCGACGGAGCCGCTCATTCCAGTCAGGCCACCGACTCCGACGAGACCGACGACGACCCAACGTCGATTATTCCCGGTGGCCGAGATGAGGCGGACATCGGGCTAACTTGCAGTCTGGGGGAGCAAGCAAGAGGGGGGTTTTTTCACACAGCCACAGCACCGACGTTGAAACGATTTTCTCTCTCTTCTCTCTCTGGCTTGCTTGCTTTCTTTTGGTTTGTGTGCGTGCGCGATGAGCGGTGATGCAGCGAAGCCTGCGCGCTCCAACACTGCTCTGCTGTCCTCGGCACGCTATCGAGCCACCATGATTGAGGGAGGAGGTGGTAGTGGTGGTGGTGGTGGTGGTGGCGGTAAGAGGAGGTGGCAGAAGCGCAGGCTCAGGCAGAGGAGAGGGGATAGCGGCGGTACTCGCATCGGACGTCGACTGGCCTCCTCTTGTAGCGGCACCGCGGCGGCAAAAAGCGGCGGCTGCTGCGGCCGACACCGAGTCCGCTCCTAAGGCTCTCTCGACGATGGGGGTTAGAGAGTTGGGGTTTCTGGCAGGGCTACGCAGAGCAGAGAAGGTCTAGGGCCGTTCGATGCGCACCCTGCGCTTCGACCAATCGCAGACAGCGAGACATCCTCAGCGGAGGAGAACTATCGACCGGAGAGTAGCGGTTGCGGATGCAATGGTGCTGGGAGCGGGAGCGGGCAAGGGAGCGGAATTAGATAGGTCTGCGTGAGTCTTGCTGGCTTGGAGGAGGGGGATGGGCAGGGTGGGAAGGGAGAGGTGGAGGAGGAGGAGAAGGAGGAGCGACGCCATGTTGGGTTACGGCGCACTGGCACAGCGCTGGCAACCACCGCGCTGAGATTCTAGAATGAGCCGACAGTGGCGTAGGAGGTTGGTTGGCTGCGTGCAGCTGCTTGCTCCACAAAGTGAGGACTTGGTTCGTCGATCAGCGTACCATGCCATTGCCATGCTGTGCTGTGCCTAAGAGCCGACTTGTAGGTAGGCTCCACTGCAGCTGCGATCGGTAAAGCGCCTTTTAGCGCCGCCCTTTGGTGGCCAGACAAAACTTTCTCATCTTCATTGCAACCAGCTTTACCAGTGTCATAACCATTGCACTTGGGGTGACGGGGCAGTGACGCAACTTACAAACTTTCTTCTTCACTTTCTTGCATGTTTTTTTGGCGCCATACTATACATATGGCTCAATGTCGAGAAATGAATATATGATCGCATTCCAACTATATGTATAGATTTGCATATAATGCATTTTATTGTGCATTATATTATTTAATAGATGTTTTTAGCATGCAATAGTCTAATTTCTTCTGATGCTGACCCCTGAAGTTCATAGTGAACTGCAACACGTGTCATGTCTGAAGAAAACTTTGTTGGTTTAGGGATATTCCGAATTAATTATCATTATTAATGAGACCATGTGATAACTTAATTGCTGAAAATGGTAATTAAGTGCTCAGAATAAAGTTTTTGCATAATTTCGTCACATTGCCGTAGACTGACTGCATAACTAGCTTTAATTTCCATTTCCTGTCTTTATCAATTTAACACCTACGACACGTAACACAATGAAATTAAAGTTGTTAATTAACAATTAACAATAGGTCTATATTAAAAGCACTATACAGCAAGGATGTTTGCCTATGTTGTTCTTTTCGTTTTGTTTTACTTTTTAATGCAGCATCTTGTTTGAAGAGCACAAAAAATAGTGCACTTTCAATTTTTCACGCCATTTTGTGAAAGACTCACATCGTCATTGTTAGTCGTTTAATATCTAGTGGAATTTGCAAATCTCATGTAAATTTCATATAGGCCTATTTAATGAAATCTATTAATTAACAAAGGAACAGTATAACATGAATTTGGATAGATAGATGAATGAACATGTTCTGTGTATGTTGTATATATCTCAACATATGCTGTATACAATAAACGGTCATTCATGCCTGAAAATGTATTCTAGTTCAGACTAAACATCTATTTTCAATATACAGCTTGTATAATCTCTTTCACTTTAGGCCGCCAGATGGCAGCAGCGTCCAAAAGTAGTCCATAACACATTGGTGGATAATTTTGTTTTTATATGGCATACATAATATTATGCAAATATACTGCGAATTATAAGGAAACTAGTGTTTACTGTAATGGATACTTGACTAATAGAAATCTAACTTAACATGCATGCAGTTCTGCACAGATCACATCAATTTACTGGGCTTCTGTGTGTCATTTTTGTGTGAAATTTAATTCAGAAAAAATGTCAAGCTAAAACACATTTGTAAAATATGTCGATTTTTCTTGAGCACTATCAGTTTGTGGATGCAAGTTATGATTTGCTTTTCTATCACATTCGATATTCCTTCGCATAAACCTAATTTTCTTTTTGCTCGATTTATTATTTGGCCTGGTGCCTATATAGTTTGCAATCTAAAGCCATTTACAAAATACAGTTGATTCCGCTTAAATATGGATCATTAATTCGCACCAAAATTTCAAATATACATGTAGCACTTTTATGCATGGGAATGGTTTCTGTAACCCGAGGATAATACACATATGCACAGAGAAAACATTTGACTCAACTGACACTAATTTCAGTTTCAATTGAGAGGGTCTGTACTGACTAAGCAAAATAGTCGCCTTAGTGCACATAAGCACTAAATATAGTACTGTCATAGTCATTTTACCATTAATAATTTGTTTTCGATTGTACCCTGATTCTAAAATCAGTGTCATAGAAATATGCAAAAGCATCATTTGACACTGCATGCAAGTTATTTGAGCCTGCAGAAGAGTTGTATGACACCTCGAGAGAGTGACTGTAGATAGTCTTCAGAGTCATTTGACACATATTTAGAGTTACTTTAGTTTCTCCTGGAGTCAATTGATATCAACATCTGAGTAAATCTACTCCTTTTAGTGTCATCTTACACTAGGTTTTAAATTGTTTTGTAAAAAACTCTTAAATTATCATTATATATTTTTTATGTGCAATACAAAACTTATTCAATGATATGTACATATCCCACAATAGATAATATAACTGACTTTGATAATCTTTCACGTGATAGAATCCGCATAATTATATTTCTTAAAGTAGACCCGAACTGAAATGTTTGAAAATATTCAATTTAGAAATGCAAATTGTGTCACAATTCTGTTGGTGTTTCTAAGAATCCTCTTGTTATGAAAACCTATAATAGAAACACTTACACAAGGAAATATTCTTGTTTCATATGGTAAAAATAGTTCCCGAAATTTTGAATTGCTATACAACATACACAATCAATTAACGCTTAAAATAGATGTTTATATGAAATTATATGAAATTACAAAATGACGAAACTCTTTTCGGCCAGTTCCACATTACGGTCCGCAATCATCCTCCGCAATATATGATGAGGTATTGGAACCAGAGGTGGAGGACCATAGGATCCCTCCGACTCGTCGCTTTCGTCACCATTTATTCCGTTGGATGGATGTGCACCATATTGTATTATACTGGTATTAGATTGACCGCGTTGACGGTCTCGCTGTGCGCAACTCATCATCAGCTTCCCTCCATCAAATGTAATATTTTTGAATTCATCCAATGCCTCCATTGCTTTTTCACTGCTTGTGAACTTCACAAATGCATATCTGCAAACAGAGAAACCAAATTGTTATTATAAAATGGTCAAAATATTATTTGAGTCCATCCATAACTTCAATTTTCCTGTACAATTTACAATTATGTAAGGAATTAAACCTGTTGTGAATTAACACATGGTTGGGTTGTCGCTACCGGAGCATTTGGAAAAAACATAGCGGCGCTGCCGTCGCCGCTCGCATATTTACAAGCTTACATGTAGCCTCAGGAACCAGGTGCGTGTTAAAACTTGCTGCCTGGAATATTTGTGAAAACTGCGTTGTCGATTGTTACAGATCCTCATAGCGATGGTTTAAACCTAACCTAACCTTAAATAATGTCCCTTAACCACAAATGTACTAGCTACAAAGTTTTGTAATCGGCTATACTAGTGCGCATCGCCTCTTGTACCTGGGTTTTGGAGGCTACATGTCGTAAGTTTGTAAATATGCGAGCGGCGACGGCAGCGCCGCTATGTTTTTTTCCAAATGCTCCGGGTGCGACAATCCTACCGTGCACTTATTTCTGTAGTTATATTTAACCACATATACTTACACGTTGTCCTTGTTTTTTAACCATCTAACTCGCTGAGTGTCATATCCAACAAATAACTTCTTCACGTCATCCTAAATTATAATAAATAATAAACGTTATTACAGAAGAACAAAGCTTTCCCGAAATTTCCACACTTAAATCAAGGACACAATATACCTAGGTATATTGTGTCCTTGCTTAAATCATTACTGTTGTGTAGTTCAATGGGAAATTTGCAAATCATCCAGCATTTCCATCGTTCTAGATCGCGCAAATAACTGTTATATTACCTCGAAAATAACGTTTCTCTCAATGAAAATGTTAATAAATTTCAAACGATGCCGACGATCGTGTTCAAATTTGGACGCCTGAAAATTGCTAGGACTTGCATTCCACATGACGTTACCCTTATTGGCTGCTCACTTTTTCGTGGGACGGGCAGGGCCATGTAGTAGTAATTATACTTCGGAACATTCTTGGTAGCCCCGCCCACTTGTCTAATGTACGAATCCGAGCCAGCAACTCGTTTCATAATAGCCAATAGCAGGATGGGCAAATCCACTTTGGCAAAAGGTGAGGAAGGGGAAACACTGGAACTTTTACCTGTTGCCCTTTGGCCGTTGCATATTTAATTATTGCACCATGATTGCACGTTTGGTTTCTGACTTTGACCTTTCTTTTTCCACACTATATGTGAACAAAGAAGTTTCATTTTATACTTTTAAATAAATGTTGTGTTTTGTGCAAGTTGCAGATAAGTCAAATAAAGAGTTGCTGTTTTAATTTATATGAGCGCCAGAGAAATGGTGCACTTTTCCAATTATAGGCTTAGTGTTGGTCTTTTGTTCACATAATTGTTCAAGAGTTGCATTGACCTTTGAGTTGACTGGGAAAAAAAGCAGTCAACTCAAAGGTCAACTCTTGAACAAAAGAGCTAGCTCCGCCTACTCAATTATGTGAACAAAAGACCGATCACTTAGCCTATAATTGGAAAAGTTCACCATTTCTCTGGCGCTTGTATAATAATGTGAAATTATATTTTAGGAACAAGTTTACGTTTCGTCACTTCTTGCTGAGTAATTATCAGAATAATTACCATGCAACTCAAAAAACCTTTTCTGTTTGTAACGATAACCATATTTCCAATAAATAATTAAGCTGGTTTTTATTACAAACAAATAAAACAAGAACGTCTTTGTGTTATCAAATGGGTGGTTTTGTACTGAAAATGTTTCCAATATTTTGTGATTTTTTAACGTTTTTTTTTATAATAAACATTTAATTCTTTGAAATTTTTTAGATTTTTTTGAAAAAAATACCCTTGTGGAATATTTTTGTTTACGAACATTATGATTTTTTGTACTTTTTGAAAAATTTCAGGGTTTTTGGAACATTTCGATATTTTTGGAACTTTTTAATATCTTGCGATTTTTTGATTTTGCGTCTAACATTAGGCTATTTTTAGACAGCTTTTGAAAACACCCTGTACTATCAATGAGCTATAGCTCATTGGTACTATACTGGTACCACATCACGCATATGACGCATTGACGTTCCACATTTCTAAAGCAGTGTGTCTATACTGAATTTTAACTTAAAAATTCCAGGATTATCAAGAAAATTTACTTATTTTCCCAAGACACAGGATAAATAATCTTCACTGATACTGTTAGTCATTAAAGTTGCTGTGTAGGAATAATAAAGTAATACATAGATGGTTACATAACAAAAAACCATTAATCCTGTATGCAAGCTGATTATATAATTGAATTTACCCGTTTTTCAAAATTTTGCATTTCAAGAGAATTAAAACTTTTTCCAGGAGTCAAGAAGAATTTAATTCCAGTATGTATTTCCGGAATAAAATAAAAACCCAGGATTTCCAGTTCAGTAGACACCCTGTAATTATTGGTAACCTCCACCTGTCTTTTACGCCTTTCCATTTACGATTTTAAAAACAATGTAACAAAGTGCAGTAGAACCTGTCTAAAGTGATACCGTCTAAAGTGATATCTTATGGAAAGTGATAACAGAAACTCGGTCCCATACATACTGTATGTACTTGCCTAGATTGATAACCTGTCTAAAGTGATACCATACATCGTTCCCAGCAATATCACTTCAGAAAGGTTTTACTGGAACTGCAATGTTGTACAATATGAAGAAATCATGTTCGTGGAATATGTTTTTCAATGGGAATTTACAAGTGACCCAAGTGACCCAAATGACTTGGTCATGAAGGATTGTTACCCATGGTATCATCCAATCCAATGGCAGTGCGCTGAATCATGCGAACGGACCCAAAGTGGTACTGGTTGTAACGGTTGACGAGGTCTGCCGCTGCGCGGCCCAACGTGGTCGTGTTGCTGGTCACGTCCGGTACCTGGGCTCCCGAGGCTGAGGATGACATACGACATCGAGTTTACCCATGCACGGTACATGTCACCGATCACGTGTCCGGTCCCGCCAACACTCACAGTGCCTAAGGTTCTGCATCACGTCTGCCAGGTTGTTCATGATGGCGTCTCGAGGTCCTCGTTCGCCGTGGCCAACTTTGTAATGCCGGTGACGTTGAGGGGAACCCGAAGGGACGTTGCTGTAGATGTGCCGCGAGGAGTGTTCCCATTCGGACGCGCTGTGCGATGCTTCGTTTAGCAGACTGTCTCCGTCAAAGCTCGATTCTGTAAAAATCAATTGTGTATCTCATTCCTAATGAATTCAATGTCTGCAAATTAAAGGTGAACTGATGGTTTTATAAGGTTCTCTGAAACTTAAAGGTGAACTAACACAGCTTTGCAAGGTACCATGAAATTTCAAGGTGAATTGATGTGGTTTTTAGTAAGGTACCCTGAACCTTAACGATGAACTGACAAGGTTGTTTAAGGTACCCTAAAACTTATTTGTAAACTTATACATTTAAAAGTACTCAGAAACTTACAAGTTTAACCGACAATGTTGCTTAAAAGCACCCTGAAACTTAAAGGTCAACTGATAAGGTTTTATAAGGTACCCTGAATCTTAAAGCTGAACTGTTATGGTTTTTAATAAGGTACCTTGAAACTT
Organism: Glomeris hexasticha; assembly: GCA_034695945.1. NCBI lineage: Eukaryota > Metazoa > Arthropoda > Diplopoda > Glomerida > Glomeridae > Glomeris > Glomeris hexasticha. Next base: position 12,782 of record JAQIWR010001302.1, read on the forward strand.
GCAGTTGAACTCACACAATTTTTGTAAGGTACACTGAAACTTAAAGGTGAACTGACACCGTTTTGTTAGGTATCCTCGAAACTTAAAGGTGAATTTCATCTAGATACAGATGACTGAGGTACCCTAAAACTTTTAAAGGTGAACTGACAATGTTTTAATTATATGTGAACTGACACAGTATTGTAAGGTACACTGAAACTTAACGGTGAACTAATACAGCTTCGTAAGGTACCCTGAAACTTAAAGGTGAACTGATACGGTCTTATAAAGTACCCTGAAACTAAGACTAAACAAAGAAAACCTATGAAGTAAGAAAGAGTAGCAACCAAATCTATGTGGAAATTAGTAAAAAAAAAGTTATTAGCATTTGAAGTTCACCTACGCTAGCCGACCTTCTTGTGGAAAATAAAGAAACTGACGAGGAAGAAACATTCTTGCTCAAGTGGCTATTTTTAAAATAAATATAATAAATGTGATAATCTGCCATGCAATCGCCTTGGTGATTTTTGCTTATTTGGATTGTATACCGATACCGGTGACTGCATCATGCATAATATTGGTAGCCCAATATTGTTTTATTTTATCAAATGTGTCCTTCCATTTACACATCTGAAATTGAGAAATTATGAAACTATTTCCCTTTTGCAAACTATTATTTTCCAACTAAAGACTTCGATTTAAAACCTAATCTAACACGTTGTTTACCATGTCCATCACCCGAGCACTGGATCTAACCGTATTTTTTCCCAGTTTCCGTTAAAGTCATGATATTTTCTAAGAGTTTCTCAGTTTGTTTTATCCAGTTGCAATACCAGATTTAGACGAAAAGGTGCTTGCAACGTACCCGACTCGTGACTTTCCCTTTGAGGAGATGTGGCCATGACGGACGTGCGCTTCGAAGGCATCGGCGCCGAAGGCTTGCCACGTACGGTCCTTCATGGCTGCCAGGGCCTGTTGCACTGCTTCCTGTCTCACCTCTGAAACAAAGTCAAGTTCTGTTATTACAAGTCACAACACAAAATCCTCAAACGGAGGCATCACTCGTATCGGTTGAGCGTAAATGAAGTTTCGTTAACTATTCGTCTTCCTGCTACTAAAAACTATATACAGTAAAACTCGTCTTATGGACCACTCGTATTAAGGGACCACTTGCTTATAATAGCTCTCTATGGGATTTAACATGGGTGCACGTGAGGATCACATGCCAAACGTGAACAAGCTAGGACCGTGATTTTTGAGGAAAAAATTGCAGAAAACCTGTCAAATTTTGGTCTGACTTTTGGAAAAAGTACCACATTTGGCCGATTTTAAAGGAGAACTGAAACGGTTTTTGACCTACCAGTTTTCTTGAATAGACATGAAGATGAAGTAAAAAGAAACTGTTTGTCACTTCCCGTTTAGTAATACCAAGAGTGTATGAAGGTTAGGTTAGAGTCTTCCATTCCCATAGCCTCTGTGCTGCAATGTGGTTTGCGCCCGTAGCGCCCCGGCGCTACTCAGTGGCCATTTTGTGAACAACGGAATTTTTAGGGCGG